>JAILXH010281903.1:0-11491 GCA_023558415.1 Piaractus mesopotamicus | reverse complement strand
ATGTCTACAGTAAAAGGCTCCAAAGATCTATAGTACAGTACATTGTCACTGTCAGGACAAAACCTTCCTTTTTTTTCCGTTTTTGTCATTTTTAATAATTATTTATTTATTTATTTTTTTTTTACAGAATTTGACAATACCAGCTGCTGTTTATACTGTGTCACAATTTCATGATGAATGGTCCAATAAAAATGGTCCAACATTGCTTGGAATAAATAACTGTTGCATTAACTTTGATTAGAAGTTAAGAATGCTTTTTTCTTCTCTGATAAAATTACCACTTTGGACAAGGTTTTGTTCTCACAGCTATGATGTTGTGTATGAACTCTCAGTCTGTAGTGGAGCAGCCATTTCCCCTCCCACTAGCTGACGTCCCCCACTCCAGCAAGGTTATGCTCTCTCCTACTAAGGACAGACTGAGACATGCAGCCACACTCACACAAGAGGACATACGGTGGAACATGCAAGACACGCCAGATGAAAGCCATGATAAACAATTGTGCAGCTACAAACAATTCAGTGACTTTGATCTTTTAGCTGTCCTGCACTAGACCAAGAAAAACTTCAAACTTGAAATCTTCCTGCAATGTCCTAACACCTCTTACCTTGCCCCCTGCGCTTCCTCAAATGCCACACAGCTATGAGGGTGATGATGTGCCCCAAAACCACCAGAGTGGGGAACGCAGATCCAGGGGGGCTTGCAGGCATTAGGACCGAGATAAGCCTGGGACAAGTCAGGCAGCAACAGGTGGGAGGACATTGGGCGAGACGGGAGGGGGGGAGACACTGGGTGTGTCGCAGTGACGAGGGGTGGGTCTACTTTTTAAAAAAGTACACAGGCAGTGAAATGTCTTCCAGCAAAAAGCTGGAGGGAAGAAAGTGAAAGATGCAACTCTTCATGTGCTTTTTCACCCTCCTAATGGGAATTTGCTCTGCTCCCTCCTTGACACTTACACACCCTTCTCAACCTTTCCCTCTCCCCCTTCTTCATCTCAAAACGCTTGGTACACTCTGTCTTCCAACTTAAACTTTGGTCTGAAGAGGTGAGCTGATCTTGACTAACTCCAAAACACCACCCTACTCACACAAAGATAAGATCTTTTAAACATAAACAATTCTGCCCATCATGTTTTCATTCTTGTAAAAAAAAACAGACCTTCAATTGCGAGTTACTGAGCTGCTAAATAAAAAACTAGTCTGTCAGGAAAATCTTGTAGAGAGAAGAATAAACTTAACAGAAAGGAATGTCTACTGTGGAAGCTAGAAAGAGACCATGTTCATTAAACTCATTACTTCAAAATCAATTATTCTTGAATAATATCAATCCTGTTTATTACTTCAATAGTAGAGAGCTTAAAGGACATTGCACAATCAAAGCAGCTTGATGCCACCAAACAAACGCTGCCTCTCCGATGTACCGTGAGCAGCGTAACCACCCAACACATATCACAAGAGACCTGGCGAGATGGAGCCAGAGATTCCTGCTTCAGGAAGAAACAGGTGGAAGCGTTTTTACAGCACCCTGAAAGCAATCGGCATTCAGAAAGGCCAAAGACTGCCCAACGACTCACCAAATTAACTTTCCTCTGCTTTTTAACTCACCCAACAATCTTTGACACAACACTGTCACTCAAGCTCAAGCAACTGTCAGTCAAATCTGGTAGACAGAATCACCTCCAGATAGCTGGAAGTGGGGGAAGTCACGTAAGCTCAAATAAAGAAACACAGAGGGGGGTAAAAAAACCTTGAAATATCACACCTAATTCAAGTCACGCATGGTGTGAAGGGGTTTAAATATGGAAGAGAATTTGAGTCTGGCTTGCTGAAGATCGCGCCAAAGCGTCTGTATGTGCATTTCCCCTCCTCCCTCGGCCACAACAGCACTTCGCTTGCTGGGTTTGCCAAAGACACTCACACACAACAACACGGACACACGGACAAAGTCGAACAACATTTTCGCTGCGCTAACCTACCAGGTATGACCTTCATGGATCAGCCTATGTGGATGGATGAGGAGAGCAGGAGCAGGAAAATGAGGGGACAGGAAGAGGTTCCAGTTTGTTTGGTGTGCCCTGTTTCTCCCCCTGCGTAATATTGACAGCCTGCGCCTGCTGCTTGGATATGTCAGCCTTCTCCCTGGTGGCTTTGTAATTAGGTGGGGGGGCGGGGGTACAGTGGCTGGAGGCCTAGGGGTGGGCAGGGGGCTGGGCGAGGGTCCAGCGAGCCGGGTATCAGAGCCTGCTGCGGATATAAATATCAAGCAAAGCGACGCACTCATGCCAGCTCAGTTAGAAACTGATGAAACGGCCATGGTGTTCGCATGGCTTCACAGAACCTGAAAGAGATCAGCCTGTGCCTGGATGATGAAAGAGCTATTCTGTAAGATTATGTCACAGATCTACAGCTTCATGGGACAATATGACCTTTCCAACTTGCTCTGGCAGCGGCGGATTTGGAAAAAAGGAGTCTACGAATCCATCACATAAGATTACCTATTTTTGTTGCGATTCTCTCCGTGTGCTTGATATTCTGAAACTAAAGGAACACGAACACTATATCTCCAACCTCCAATGCCATAAGAACACAAAATCAACGTGTAAATGATGATGTTTACTAAGATATTTACTGTCAACCTAGTTTCTGTTGTCCACAGTGAGAAAAGTACTTGAAAGAAAGAAAAAAAAAACAAGAATGGAAAATGTTTTGGTCCCTGTGCTTGATCATCATAGTGATCCTTCACTCTCCAGTACATTTTAAAATATAAAAACCAACTGAAATTTAAATTCAAATGCAGAAAAGTGTCACAACTAAAAAATCTCTAGATTTTAGAATCTACAGACCCAAAAAAGATGGTTCTTCAAGAATTCTGGAGTAAAAAAAATGGTTCTATACAGAACCATGAACACTCAAAGAACCCTGCATGACTAAATTCTTGCATTGTTAAAAGTTTTTTCCGACTGATGGAGAATGTGCTGTATATGGTTCTATAGAACCTTCCTGAACATGTGTCCATATAGGACAAAAAAGGGTTGGTTCTATTTTCACAAGCTCGACATTGTAAGAATAAAAAAACTCTTTTTGGTACTTCAAAAATGTTTTATATTGAACCATCTACAACACATTCGCCATCAATCTGAAGAACCATTTCATGATGCAAAGAAGCCTTTAATCACATAAAGGGTTCTTTGAGAGTTTTTGGTTCTATATTGATTTCCTTTACTAAAGAACCCTTAAAGAACCATAATTTGAAAGAGTGTAGAATTATCTTTTATCTTGGTCTGGGAAACTGCCCCATAGTGTAAAAAGCTGCTTTCGTGTTATTTTCCAACTCGGACAAGTCAGTTCCTCCATATCCAGCCCTGTGAGAGAAGCAGTATCTCCCATAAAGAGGGAAGCAGTGTCAGAATGCCACGGATAGTTAGAGATTCCTATCTCTCTCTATCAAACGGTACCCTGATGCCTTAGAGACCTCCCACAGCGCACAACAGACCTAAATATAGCATGTTTTACAGACACTTTAAAACCAGCATATGGCATGGTAAATAACAGTGTTGAAAGACAGCCCATTTAAACAGTCATTTTCACCTTCACATCTACTGTACTTAGTAACTGCAACACTTCATCTGCGGTACTTGGCTTAGGTCATAACTTGTTTGAAAATTAGTGGAGCATTTATTAAATAGCATTGGCATCCAGAGCCTATAACAAGCTCATTCCTCCAGAGCTACCTAATAAAATATAAATAGGTTTTTAAATAGAGTTGCCTTTCCTGTGGATGATCCTCATCAACTATTCAGTACTTGGGTTGACACAAATGGCATAATTCTGTGGTGAAGAAAATTTATGTAGCTAGGTAGTCAAGAATAGATTCTTGTTTGTCATCAGGTACTTTCCTAGAGGTATCAGGATTAAATGTTTATAAAAACAAACAAACAAACAAACAAACGAACAAACAAAAAATAACTGCCAGGCCCTGAGTTGAGCAAGCACAACACTCTTTTTGATCTACAGAGTTACTAACTTGTCCCATACTTCTCTCTACTGCTAACACCTAGCCACTAGACATGGACAATTTGAGAATATTTGTTGTTATCATTAAAAACTATGTCACAATATGCTTTTCTGAGCATGTCATTGACAATGTCAGTAGTTAAGTACATTGACCTACTGCATGTTATAAAGCGCATGAATAGTCCTGTTTAACTGGATTTAGTGCAGTACAGATGTGAAACACAATAATCTGATAGATTTTTTTAATGTGACACTACTGACTATTTTTGGTCTGATCCAACTTATCAAAAATATTGTGAGACACATCGTGAAATTTTCTTGAAGTATTGCAGTGTTATTTTTTGCCATATCGCCCACTCTTTCTTGCCACTCAGTCTCTCTTCATCAAGCTCCACTACCAATTCCATACCTCCCACAAACAATATGGAGAAATCCATCACACACTAAAATGTATCAAATCTCTATCAACTCATTAAGTAGCTTTTTTGATGTAATCAAATAAATAATAACTACATGAGGGCAGCAAAATGTCAGATAAGCATAATACTATGTTGCAAAGTTCTTCTAAAGTGAAATTGTGTTATCAATACAACACAGCTGACATCACTTGGAGAAAGCATGAACTTCTGAGAGCTCTAATGCAAAATCTGTATTGTTTCCTGTAAGAGTTGGAACTGTCCAAAATATTTTACCGCCAAAACTCTCTTTCTGGAGGGGACATTTTGAAGTGAAAATGCAACAATGTCATTTGCAACAAAGCTGTAGTGGTGAATTCGGAGTTTGAGTTTGGGCAGTTAGCTCCTCCTCCAATCTCCGGACAGGAATACATGTGTGTTGAAGGAAGCACAACCTTACCTTCATGGCAGCTGTGGTTAATGTAGAAGAGAGCTAGATAGCAGGAGGGGATTTCACATAGCAGGATTTCTCAGTTAGCCAGATACCTTTAGCTTAATGTCATGTCTGTCCATTAGTTTAGAAGCTGTCCAGCTTACTGAGAAATCATCATTTGTGAAACACCCTCAGCAGGTGAGAAATGGCAATGAATAATACTAGGGCGACAACCGGTGGTTCTCAAATCAGGTCCTCAGGATCCCCCAGATGGTCTACATTTTTCTCTATCTGTGTTGCGAGTTGGGTTGGAAAAAAATGTGACTGCCTGGGGATCCCTGAGAACCAGTTTAAGAACCACTGGACTAAAGAAGTCATCAGTGAATGTAGTTTCATAACATGAACTCCCTCGTCTTATTTAAATTATAATTCCACATAGACCAACAACAAGTACACTGGGCATGGTTTTACATATAAACCTTAGCGTACCATAATTCCTTCATATTCCCTTTATATTCCTTTATATGATAGAACCATCTACCATGGTAAATGGTGGAACTCGCTTTCCATTAACTCAGACTGCTAGAAACGTAGCACGGCAACCTAAACAGTGCCAAAAAAAAAAGCTATTTCTGAGACATACTGACTGTAGCTTTGATTACAATAACAGCCTGCTCCATGGTGGCACATACTAGCCTGGTACGTATCGCACTGTATTCAGCACTATAATTAAAACTGCTTTCAACGTCTATTTTTCCCTTCTCAATCTCATCTCTTCCTCTGACACACACAGTCCTAACACACACATACACACACACTAAAGCAGCACAACAGGAAAAAGGAAAGTATTATTTGACCATGACTAAGAAACCAAACATACTGCAAACTGCATTTTCATGCTCCTGGCCTTCAAACTTTTTCCTTCATACTTTTCTCTATGCATAATCATTTTTACCTAATCATTTTTAATCATACTAAAGAAACTCTTGTCACCACAATACTGTTGGCATTCACAGAAGGTTATACGATAGCTATCATTACATCAGTTCTTGCTACTAAAAAAGCACAAGCCAGAGAACAAGAATGAATTTCCAACAGGATCCCTCCATAGGACTGAGGTGACAGTGACACAAGGTCACACTGTGGCAAAGGACAAATTTACTGCCTGTTTTTAAGAGTTCATTGCTGTAAAGTCACAACACATGTTATTGATAGTGTGTGTCCGACAGTACTCAACATCTGAAAGGTCAGGCTCAAATTTGCCTCTCTGAAATCAGCCATGAATGACTCGCCCTCAACACCACAATCATGTGGCATCAAAGAAAAGACTGACATTCCACCCGATTCAGGCTTTTAATGAGGATCACAAACATTCAGGAATTTATGGTGTAGGCAGACGCTGAAAAAAAAATGGCATATCTGAGAAATGACAAGGCGCAGTGACTCTCTGTTCATGTGTGGGCAGTCAAATTGTTGCCTTCAGTAGCATTACATTTCATTCTCTTGCTTTAGTCTGTTTGTAAATGCACAATGCACAAAGAAACAGAGAAAACACTAAATACTAGGGCTGACAAGGAAAGGTTCCTTTTAGGGGTGGAAACACTGTGGTAGAGCATAACTGTACAGACAACTGGACACTTGACCAAATGTGCTGAAACTCAATCCAGACATGGAAAAGGAGATAAAGAAATCTCGCCTTAAAGACAGAGGAGAACGGCAGTGATGATGCAGTAGGGGGCAGCAGACAGTTACCAAGCTTGACTTAATCTACTTTCACTGCATAAGTGCAGTCCATCTGTTTGACTGATTGAATGATGAAAACAATATGTGATACATTTGATCTCTTCTCTAAACCGTGCTGCACAGTAACTGGAATACTGATTTCCCAAAACCTCAGAATGCTGATTTCTCAAGCATGTTGAAACTCTGAGAAAATGCTGAGTTGCTTAATACAGCAGACCTACTCTAGGTGTTTGACAGTAAACAAACACACCCAAGGTGCTATGCCAGCTACGGGCACCTCCTGTCATCGCAAGAATCTCGCACCACCCATGATCTGTGCTAGCATGAAACGTTTGAAGCACTGGACATTACAATGAAAAAAAGAAGTAATTCAAAAGACCCAATGCCACTGAGAAAGTTCAATGCCTGGCACAACCAAGCCAACAACAGCACTAGTAGGAGCCAAAGCACATTCCAGAAGGTTCTATTGCACAATCGGTTGCACAGACTGATGGGAGGCAGGCAGTGATAGTTTTTGTCTTATTAACTTTATCTGTGCTATGTTCCATTGCATAATGCACAACAGGAGCATGATGCCATTGTGCAGGGCTGACCACAGAGATGGAAACCAAGGACCTCTGGTCACACACCACAGGACGGGGGCCAAACACAGGTTTCCTGCTGCAAGGGCACAGATTCCTGAAAGCACAACAGCCCTCTGCACTGATAATGTCACAGCCCATGCATGCATTCATGCTGGTCATAAACACCATTCTTCTGAATAACTAAAGGACTGGATCATTTTCAGCAGGAAAAACTGGTGATTTGCAGTGAGATCTACCCATTAATTACCAAGCTGGAATTCCCCTGGTTTAGAAATATGAAGTAAAACTAGAAAGCATGCAATATACTATAAAGTGGGGTTGCCCAAAGTGTGGCTATCGGCAAAAGTTGGCCTGTGAGGACATTTGATTTGCCTGCCAAAAGGTCAAAGCCCTTCACCAATGAGAGAACCTCAGAACCTAAGAAAATGTTTACTGTCATTTTAAAATTGTATTTTTATGTATTTTAGTAACAACAAAATATAAACCTACTTCTTTATTAGTATATTGTTTTGTCTTTTTGGCCCTCAGCCCACTACAAACATTGCATTATGCCCCCCCAGAACAAAAAAGTTTGTACACCCCTCCTATAAAGCATACAACATACAGTATCCCAATATGACAGACTTGTTATGGCAGGCTATATATCAATTGATGTTTTGGGTGTGGATGTGGTATGGAATAATGCCACAGGACAATTTCATGAAATACTGTGTGGATCTCTGCGATAGAAACTCCAAACCAGACAAACAGGATGACGGAAAAACCTCCAAAAACCCTCCAGAGAAAGACCAAGATGAAATGATAATCACAAAAAAGGCTAAGGCTTTTATTTCATGCAGCATGTTTCGGCCCACATACCACATCAGATTGCAGTGTCTTAGTTTTAAACGCTGCATATTGCTCCAAACTCCCTACAAACTTAACTTAAGCAAAACATAACTTTAGAATTATGCTTGCAAAATGTCTCTTGTGGAGGATTTTTACCATAACAATAAGTACACGGACAGCAACTTACAAAAAACATTTTACCTTCAAATTTCAGCTGAAATTCAGTAAACAGCTATGCTGTTTGCAGAAACAGTGCACATATATATGTATCTATGTATATAACTGTATTTATCTAATGTATCACGCCCACTGCACCTATAACAGTATGGTGACACCAATCATGCCAACTCCACACTAGTTACCTTGACCCTCCCACACTGTGAACACAAGCAGAAACCTTGGCAACGGCAGTGACATCACGGACGCAGAGCAGAGTAGAGGGACGTAAAAAGTTGACCATACCTTCTATAAAGTTTGGAAAGGTTTTGGCCTCTGGCTCGTCCAGGGAATGGTCCCAGCTGATTTCTTGGACAGGACTACCCTGCAGGATGGCACGGTCTCTAGCCAGCTCCTCCAGGACATCATAGTCCAAATCATCTCCTTCTACCTCAGGCACGGGGGGTGCCGCAGGTGGGCTTCCATCTGCACGTGGAGAAGCAATCTGCTGCACCTCAATCACCTCCTCTACGACAACAATCTTCCTCCGCATGGTGGTTTCGTCCTCAGGCAATGCTTGCGTGTCACAGATTATCTCCTGAGTGGAGAGTGGGCCAGTGGTGAGGGGCAGTTCAGTGGCCTTGCTCACAGAGAGCTCTTTCTGCTTCTCTCCTCGGTGCTGTGTGTCAGGAGCGGCTGAAAGTTGTGCAACACTGGGAGGCTCCCCTTGCTCAGGGTGGGGGCCGGCCTGGGCTGAGGCTGCTGCTGACGCTTGGCCTGTGGGTGCTTCCCTCAGTCTCTGCGAGGAGGATGTTTTTCCTTTCAGAACCTCCCGTTTTATTTTTTCAGCCGAGGGCTGAGCAGACTCCGCCTCCCCTTTGTGTGCAGGGGCCTCTGCCTGTACAGCTGCTGCCTGGTTTTCCTTAGTACACATTCTTTCAGGAGGCATCTTTGGAGAGTCGATTACTACAAGCGTTTCAGGGCCCTGAGTGGGATGAACCTTAATGGCAGCCTGGGTTGTCATCACCTCAGCTGCTTTGATTTCTGCTGTTGGTGATAGATCTGGTGACAGATTAACTACAGCCGTAGTCTTCTTCTTCCCTTTTTTTCTAGACTTTGGGGCATCCTCAGCTTCTTTGTTATTTGGAGCTTTAGCTTTTGATTCTTCTGTGGGTTTTGCTGGTGGTGGCTTTTGCTGCTCTGACGTTATCTGTTGTTTGGATACCTCATTCTTAGACTCTTTTGTTGCTGTTGTTTGTTGCACTACTTTTATTTCTTCATGGATGATTATTTCTTTTGCCTGTGCATCAGCAGATGCAGCTGAGATTTCAGAAGTTGGGCTGGGGTCATGCTTATGCATTTTGACCTCTGTCTTGACTACAGTGGTGGATGTTTTGTCAGCAGGAATCTCTACCTCTTTCGGAGCACTGAGTGAAACGGGTTTGCTACTTTTAGCATCATCATTGTCTTTCGTCTCTTCAGCACTAGAGGTCTTCTGGGCCTTCTTCTTCTTACTCTTTTGAGCACTGCTTTTTGCCACAGCCAAGGTTACCGTGGGTGGTTCTGCTGAGGCTAACTTGCTAGCATTTTCCTCCAAAGATGGTTCAGCAGTCTGTTGAGCAAGATTTATTTCAGCTTTTTCTTTAACAGTGTCAACTACAACTTTAAGCAATGCTGTGTCCTCCTTCTTTTTGGATACAGGTGGCACTGCTGACGCTGCAGATCTGGTGGAGTCATCTTTATCTTTTATTCCCTTGACATTTTCACCTTTTTCCAGATTCAACTCATCAACAGCCTTAGCCTCTGACTCCAACTCCACTGGATGAACTGCAGACGTCAGTGACATTGGGAGCTTTTCTGCCACTTCAGGCATTTCATTCTTGACTGAATGTTCCTGAATATTCTTGGTTGCTGCAGCTTTCTGCATTCTTTCCTTTTTCTTTTTGGAGAACAGAGGCTGAGAAGCATCCTTAGCTTGCTCCTTCATATTGGCTTCCTGAGAAACTTTAACTGACACTTCTTCAAGTTTCTCTTTATCACTTTTATTGGGGGACATTGAGGCTGTTACTGCTATTGTGTCTGCTGTAGTGGCTGGCATATCCACAATAACTGCAGTCTTTGGTACATTTTCAAGTGTAGCTGTCTCACCACTTTTACTGAAGTCCACTGACGTCACTTTCTTCTGTACGACTGACATGGCAACCTCTTCTGTTACTCTGGGAATTTCATCCTTGACTGGATGTTTCTGAACATTTGTGGTCACCGTTGCCTTCACCAGTTTTTCCACTTTCTTTTTGGAGGAAGCAGGCTGAATGGCTTGCTCCTTTGTATCGGTTTCCTGAGAAACTTTTACTGATACTCTATCTTTGAGCTTTTCTCCATCAGCTTTACTGGGAGACATGGAGGCCGTCACTGTCACCATATCTGAAGTGAGCTGGGCTGGCAGATCCACACTGACTGCAGTTGTCTTCTCTGTGATTGACATGGAGACCTCTTCTGCCACTCTGGGAATTTCATCCTTGACTGGATGTTCTTGAACATTTGTGGTCACTGTAGCCTTCACTGTTTTTTCCACTTTCTTTTTGGAGGAAGCAGGCTGAGTGGCATTGCTGGCTTGCTTCTTTGCATCAGTTTCCTGAGAAACTTTTACTGATACCTTATCTTTGAGTGTTTCTTTAACAGCTTTACTTGGAGACATGGGGGCCGTCACTGTCACCATATCTGAAGTGAGCTGGGCTGGCAGATCCACACTGACTGCAGTTGTCTTCTCTGTGACTGACATGGGGACCTTTTCTGCCATTCTGGGCATTACATCCTTGACTGGATGTTCCTGAACATTCTTGGTCACTATTGGTGTTTTTTTCACCTTTTTGGTCGAAGGAGGCAGAGGGGCGTCTGTAGTTTGCTCCGTTGTACTGGCCAACTGAGAGACTTTTACTGAAACCTCTTCTATGAGTTTCTCCTTACCAGCTTTACTGGGGGACACAGAGGGTGTCACTGCCACAGTGTCTGCTGTTGTGGCCGTAACATCAAGTTGGGCCGTGGTCTTTGGTAAATTTTCAATCAAAGCTATCTCATCACTTCTGTTGCAGGCCTCTGATGTCATCTTCTGCATGACCGACATGGAGATCTTTTCGGTCACTTTGGGTATTTCATTGTTGACTGCATGGTCCTGAACACTCTTGGTCTCATTGTCTCTTGGTTTCACTGTTTTTGCCAATTGTTTTATGGAAGGTAGAGATACATCCTTCGCTGACTTGCTGGTTATGATTTCCTGAGAGACTTTAACAGACACCTCTTCTTTGACTTTCTCTTTACCACCTTTACTGGGGCACATGGAG
>JAILXH010281826.1:6115-20548 GCA_023558415.1 Piaractus mesopotamicus | reverse complement strand
CTTTATAATGGTGGTGATAGGAACCAGGCATCGCAAATATAGCAATTTAATATACCATATAAAATAACCAGTGAATGTAATGTTGAATGAGTAAAACAGTGGTCAATCTCAAGTAAGTTTTCTTTGGGTACTATTTTGCCTTACACCTTGCATGTACCTCTCCACTATAAATGTATTCAAAAATTCATCTTAAAACAATCAGAAAACAATGTCTCAGGCATCATGCAGCGCATTCAAAACCATTTCATGTAATTTTGCGAGGTAGCTTTTAGAGGCATTAAATGCGTCCTGTCACTGACTTGCCACATTTTTCTATAATGTAATCTAAAATCGATGGAATCCCCCTTTAATTAGTTTAGCTCCTGGTGATTCCTGCAGTTTTACTGCAGCCCTAATCGTCTCCACCTGGTTCTCTTATTCAGATGCTCCTGAAGGCCTGATGATTTTAATCAGATGTGCTAAATTAGGAGTTCAACATATTCCCTCAAAAACTGATGGAATATACGTATTTGGTTAAACTAGATAGAAATAAACATGTGTTAACTACTGGCAAATTGACTTACAGTACTGTGCAAAAGTCAGAGACCAACCTTCATTTATTTAATTCGGTCATTTAGAAAAATGATTTATTATCCAGAAGATATTTCTTAGGAAATTAAATAGAAGATAATTGATCTGCTTAAGGAAGGTGGAAATTCAAAGTCAAAGGAAAAGAAGTGGAAAGGAATGAGTTTCTAAAATTTAGAAAATATACAGAGAAAATGGGACTCCTAACAATCGTAGAAGACTTGGTAGACCACCAAAACTGCCCCAGACAGATAAGCAAAACAAAGGAGAAAATCAAGCTGCTTCAGATCTGAAAAAATCCACAGGTCTTTCTGTCCATCCTTCCACTGTGACAAGACAATGGGTCTACTATGGGTCTGAAAGGATGTGTAACTGTCAAAAAGCCTCACTAATAAAGAGGAAACCAATACATCAAACTATAACAAGCTGCTGGTGGTCTCAGAACAATGAACTGACCACCCCAGAGTCCAGACCTCTACATCACTGAATGTATTTGGGATTACTTGGATCGTTAGAAGCAGAAAGTGCAACCAACTTCTGAAACTTTGGAGGTGTGGAAAAATCACTGCAGATTTCTTTTAAAAACTGAATGTGAGTCTCCTGAAAAAATGGAAGCTCTGATAAAGATAAAGGGTGGATGAACTAAATACTGAAAAAATAATATTACATTTAGTCATTTTATGTCATTTTCTGTTAAATACATGCTTTCAGCTTCTGAAGCCAGAATAACCTGTACTTACTGGCTGTTAGGACATGAAATTAATTAAATAAATGACTTTTACACAGTACTATACTTGTTAACTGTTTTTGGCTTCCATACTTTTGGCCTGTTATGTACACTGCGTGTAGTGGATGATGACAATGTGGCTGTGACTGACTTTGCTGGACGCAGGGGGTGACGGCAATGAAGCTCATGATGGCACACAGGCCCAGGTTGGTCCACAGCAGCGCCTTGTTTACTCGGCACGCGGCCGGGTGTGTGTAGTACTTGTACATGAAGGTGAAGGCCGCAGTGGCCACGGTATAGAAGAAGAGGGTGGCAAACATGACCGCCACGTACCACCTCTTATCTTCAGCTGCCCCGGTTAACCTGCGGAAGAACGGCGAGACATAAAAGCATTGAGATCGAATGTTAACATGGTTTAGAAGAGTGTTCGTGCTACTGTGTGTTTTTCTTGGACTGGAGCCACGTTCGGCGAGACAGCATTTCTTTTTTTTTCCTGCAGCCAAAGTCTTATCATGTCAGTTGTGTTCAGCACTTAAGCAATGCCTCACGTGGCCTCAAGTTACACCCCACAAAACATCTGGAATAAAGCTGTGTCAGAGACAGTGAGTCAAAGGATGAGTCTGTCTGTGTGGAGGGAGACACTCAAAGTGCAACAGCTGATTTTTAATCAATATGATAAGGTGCTAAACTTTACTCAGACATTTAACAGATGTGGCAGAGTTTTGCAACGCAGATTGAACTCCACTACGAAAGGCCAGATCTATACTGAAGTATCAATACTTCTGATCATGATGTTTCCTTTTGAGAATGAATCCTTACAAAACAATAGTTAAAGCAGCCGTATCGTGGAAAGACATGATGCCGTTTTTTTTTAAATAAACAATTTTGACTTCTAAGCATTCATAAAGTTTCTCAATCTACCTTTCCAACCCCAGTCCATATGGCAAACATATGGAAATTAAGCTGCAAAAACAACCAATTTTGAATTCATTGTTTTTGTGATGTCACAAAAACCAACACATTTACATATATCCACCCATTCAGCCTACAGCACTTTGGCTCTGCCCATTCACATTAATGTTGTAAGGAATGTTTCAGTTTGGACAGCTGTTTGAATAAGGCTCTGTACAGGGCAGCCAATCAGAACAGAGATCATTTACATATCAGTCTCACTGACACAGTAATAAAAATAGCCTGTTTAAGGAATAAAGAGAATGAATTGACTCTTTTTGATACATAAAACCACAAAAAAGATCAACATGAGGTCGTAAATGGACCTCAGGGGAAAATAACCTAAACACAAGAAAAACATAGGATATGAGCCCTTTAATATGTTTGTTTCAGTGAAACCGAATGCATATTTGATCCTGAAAAAAGTGAATATAATATACACTATATAAAATATCCAGACACACCTTCTAATATGAGATCTCAGCTACCTAAAGTTGCACCCATTGCTGATACATGTTCAATTGCAAGTGCAGAGCTTGTATAATCTCCATAGAAAAGCACTGACCAATGGAATGGGACACTGTGGAACAGCCTTACATGAGCTTAAGGTCACAATGCCCAATGCCAAGCGTTGTGTAGGGGGGTATAAAGCCCCCCCAGCATTGGGCTGTGGAGCAGTGGAACTGTGCTCTCTGGAGTGATGGAGCTCCATCCCGTACTAGTGAAATGAGCTGAAGTGATCCAGAACTGATCATCTAACATCAGTCTTTGACCTCACTAATGCTCTTGTGGCTGCAATCAAATCCTCACAGCGATGTTCCAACATCTAATGTAAAGCCTTGCCAGAAGAGTAGAGGCTGTTACTGCAGTAAAGAGAATACTATTCATTTCAGAAGAAACACTGGATGAGCAGGTGTCTACAAACTTTTGGACATCTTTTAGGCATCTACTGAACAGCATAGTTTAGACTTATGCAAGACATAAGTCTATTTAATCAATGACTGTATTTACCAATGTTCACTGTAGAAATCACAACGATTTCCCTTTCTTGTCCAGGTATTCAGGATACTAGGCTGTGTATTGCTCAGTATTATATTAAAAAGAAAATCTGCAGTACTGCTCATTGCCTACTTTGAATGTGGCTCAATGTTCAATAAAGGTTTAAAGTGCAATCCACTGATTTTCCAAAAATTGTGCATAATTTATTTACTACAATTCAGAGTGCTTTGATTTAAAATGGTTCATTGTAGATAATCTTACTGAAGTTTTTCTTTACAGTAGTAGTGATGGGAACCAGGGGTTGCAATGTCTACAATGCAAATCTAGCCATTTTATTTACTATACAAAATTATCAGTTAATCTGCACGTGTAGGTAAGAACATAAATAAATAAATACTTTTTTATGCACTGCCTCACAACACCCTACATGTATTTGTCAGCCTTATTTTTTTTACATTTTAGGCCAAAAGCTGATTTCAAAACTGTTGCTAAACAGTGTCTCAGGCATTAGGCAACACAGTCATAACCATTTTGTGTAGTAACTTTCTGTGGGGTGTCTGGTTCCTGTCACCACCGCTGTGAACAATTCTGATGTGGCAAGTTTCTCTAGAACAGACCTTTTCACACAAAACCACTCTGAATCCATTGTTTACATCTTAAAGACTTACACTCTAAAAAGTGTTGTGTTTTGTCATAGTGTTTTCTGATTTAACACATTCTGTGTTAAAAGTAACCTAAAATGCATGATCAGTAACTGAGTATTAAAACATTTCAACACATTTTGTGTTAAAAGAAACACGAAATCTCATTTTTCTGTAATATCTAAAATGTAACTGTCTAACTGATGTCTAGTTAGAAACAGAGTGTGCTGTTTTTAACATATGATTTAAGAGTGCAGTTATGCTGAAACTTTGAAAAATCTGTGGAATTTCCATTTAACCAGCAAAAATGACCAAAAGGACTGAATGCATGCTGGCTGAATGACAACACTCCCCTCACTACCTCACTCACCAGTTCTTATTCCAGGTGTGTGCGAAAGCAGTGATGAGGATGAGCTGAATGAGGATGAAGGCAAAACCTCCCACTACTCCGACATAGTGCCAGGCTGCAGAGAGAGAGAGAGAGAGAGAGAGAGAGAGAGAGAAAGAAAGAAAAACAAAAGAGCAATTACATTCTTTGACACACAAACATGACAAATAGGGTAAAAATGCTGTAAAGCTGCCTGGAGTGTCTACAGAACAAGATTTACTGCCTCCAAACAACCGATACTCAACCATGTGCAGGTTCACGAGTGCTGACAAAAATCCACACCAAGTATTTGGCTGTAAAATGTTTCAGTGGGCTTATGGTGCCCCCTGGGTGAATCCAAAGAGCAGTGCATTTATACAGACTGGAACTGATGCAACGTGTTTAAATCACTCACAGATGGTACGACCAGGCTACTTTATTCAGATCATTAAAGAATAGGTGTTTCAAGTAAATTTAGTAAGAGCATAAAAATGCATCAGTTCATTGTGATGCGTCAACCGGAAGGAGACGATTCTACTATACTGATTTTGGAAGTCAGAATGGATTATAATCAATTAAATGATCATTTTTCAAACAATATAATTAATTATTTTAATAAAGTATTCAAAAACAACCCAATATAATTTATTTAAAAATCGTCATTTTATTTATGAAAATCATAATTATTTATCATAATTAAACATACAAACCCTCAATTACTGTTATTAATTTTTCAGGAGATAATTCTAAAGAGGTTAGATATAAAATATTAATAACAATACTTGCATAAGGAAGAAGTAACACTAAGGAAAATAAGTGAAATTCCAAAACTGGAGTTAAAAAAAATGATTGAAGCCCCTGTAGCCCCTAACAACCTGTGACCTGGTAGACCACCAAAATTGTTCCTATCAGATTAACAGCACTTCAAGCTTTCATCTTTAACAGAGAGAGAGGAGAAAATCAAGCTCCACTCTTCCTTCAGATCTGAAAATATCCACAGGTGTTTCTGTCCATCCTTCCACTGTGAAAAGACAACTCAGCGCTATGAGTCTGAAAGGATGTGTAGCTGTCAAGAAGCCTCATTGAGAAAAGGATGTTCTCAGAACAATGGAATGACCACCCCAGTCCAGACCTCAACATCCTTGATGGTGTGTGGGGTTATTTGGATTGTGAGAAGTAGAAAATGCAACCAACTTCTAAGACTGAACTCTGGAGGTGTGGAAATTTCAGATTTCTTCGAAAAACTGAAAGCAAATTCTTCTGAAGTCACCTGAAAGTCTTCTGAAAAGAATGGAAGCTGTAACTAGAAAAGTGCAATTCCTGAAGAACATTCAGAGTGATTGTGCATCTTACTTTCATTAAGATGTTGCTAAGTGGCTACTATGGTATCCCAGGTAGTTGCTAGGGTGTTACTATGTGTTTGCTGTGGTACCCCAGATGGTTGCTACGGTTTTGCTATGCGGTTGCTGGAGTATCCCAGGTGATTGCTAGGGTGTTGCTAGGCAGTTGCTATGGTATCCCAGGTGGTTACTAGGGTGTTACTAGGCGGTTGCTATGGTATCCCAGCATGAGATAACAACTGTGCCACTAATAATTGCTTTACTGGTCACTAAAAATATAGAGTGGACATACAAAAAAACACTGAACAGATTATATTTAGCTGTTTTCTGCTTCTGATAAATGAATAACTTGTAAATAATAGCTGTTTTGACTGAAAATTAAATACACAAAAGGTGGTCTCTAACTTTTGCACAGTATTACGTGTTCATTTTTGGTCAAAATGAAATTGTTGATAAATGAAGTGTGGAAAAAAAATATAGTTTTTGTCTGTATTCCACTACTGTGTGAAATCCCCCAGTCACATCTGCATATTCTGTGTATTTTTAAAACTAATTTTAAATTGTACAATAATAGTCTAATCATATTCTGATGAAATTGGTAACTTCATGATGTGCTGAATTGTTGGGAAAATGATATTAATATGCTTCAGTGTAAGTATATATCATAAAATATCAACAAAAATACCATAGTAAAAAAAAACACCCAACTTCACATTCATACTCAGTGCAGATCTGCTCGCTCAATCACTCAGCGAGCAGTTCTGCCCTACAGATTAAAGCTTTAGCACTGAGCAAAGCTCTTATTTGTTGCTCATCAACTCACCATGCAGGAAAGACTCAGTAGGGATGAAGAAGGCAGCTGCAACCATCCCGAGTAAAGTGATGAACTTCAAAAACCAGAACCTGGTAAAAGCACAGGAGAAAGTGAATATCTGCTCATGTGTGGATATTTTTAGTAAACGCTGAGAAGATAAATCTGTAAATAGTGTACAGATGGACAGAGTCAGAGTAAAAGCTATTTAAAGCCCACAGTGAACTGTGCGTGGATATGTTTGCCCTTCTTGTCGCAGGCTCAGCCCTGTCTGACCTCAGGCCAAGCTCTGTCCTGACTTTAAGAGCTTTAGAGCTGAAGTGCTTTCATATACATTGGGATTGACTCAGTGGCCCTGTTACAGCCTCTAAGAGCCTAATCCCTGCAACTCCACTCTTCAGACGCACGCCATAGCGCAAGTGAAAGGGATGAAAACAAACACGTCATAATCAAATCTGATGCTTTCCATTAAAAGACAAACAAAGGCTTATGCTAATAGGACAGTATGTAGCTTGACTTGGGCTTTTCTATGAGTGTGCTCTGGATAAAAGAGAATTCCACTGATTTTTTCAATTTTCTCCATAATGCAACTGTCAAGATGTAAAAAAAAAAAAAATAATAATTGCAGAGTGATTTGATGTCAAACATGCCTTTCTAGAGAATTGTCAGAATTGTTCACAGTGGTGGTGATAGGAATCAGACGTCCACAGTGTTCAATGCATCCAAAAGCTCACAGAAAGTTATTACATGAAATGCTTATGAATGCACCGACTGATGTCTGAGACACTGATTTCTGATCATTTTCATATAAGCTTTTGGGTAACAATGTATTTTTTAAATTCATTCATGGAGGGGAGGTACATGCAGGGAGTTGAAAGACATAAAAGTCCCCAAAGAAAACTTTTTTTCCCAAATTTATCACTTCTTTACCATCATCAATATGACATCTAAAATCTCAGAAAACACACACAGGTTCACTCAACATTTTGGATAGCAAATAAGACCCCTTGTTCCTGTCACCTCCACTGTAATGAAATCTGTGCTGGTAAGTTTCTCTCCAATGAAAAAAGAAGAGTCAGTGTATCCTCTTATTGGTTTGACAATAAAACATTTTAGACTGACATCTTGTACATCTTCTATCCATATCTTGTATAATCTGGAATATATATATAAATATTATATCCCCTGTGTACCTTCTCATTTATCTACCTCAGACTCACAAATTGAATACATGGCAATGTGTGCAGCTGTACATGTCATACCTTTTATTTCATAACCTATATTACTGTACAAAAACTGTGCATTGGAAACATAATTTAAATGTAATTTGATTTGATTTGGTATATCAGTGGTGTTTCTGCCAGGATTGAGTATTAAACCACAGAACTGTTCCTTATGTAAACCATGAGCGTTCACATTTTTAGCACACACACACTAGTCTGTCAACTTTAATGAGTTGGAAAAGAACAGAAATGCCCAGCACTAGTGACAGTACACGTGTGACAGTGCACAAGCATAAATGTGGTGCCAATTATTAACATTTTAATAATTAGTTGTAAATATATATATATCAGCTGTAATTTTAGTAATTAAATATACCCTTTTTCCCCTGCTTCTGACTGATACACAACATCACTGACCCGTTATGGATGAGGGCTCGGAAATCCTGGCTGGACTTAACGTCAATGAGAAAGAGGGCCATCATCAGGTAGAAGCAGGCTGTGCCGAAGCAGACCCTGTAGACTGCGGAGTAGCCCACCAGCATCTCGCAGTCTCCTCCACCGTGGGCCTCGTCACACACCACGTTAAAGAAAGGCACCTGAAATAAACAGAGCAACTGTGTCACTAACAGCATGAACTGTGTGACTAGGGTTCAAGAACACTTTTTGGCATACCCCTTTTACATGTATCCTTCTGGACGAAGGATTAACTGAACATTTATCGGACGTGACTTGATACAAACACAATATACTCCGTGCCAATTTCAAAATCAGTGGGTTTAGTCAGTAATACAAGTAATGTGTAGTCAGTAATCTAGTGCCAGAGCATAATTAGGATCTTATGGATCCCAATGAAGGGTTCGAATTGTGACAGAGCTCTTGTGTTGGACAATAAGACACACTTTTTGAAAGCAGTCTAACTTCATGTGGTTGGTAACACTTTATTTAGATGGTCCACTACAGATGGTTTGTAGATGCTCAGTATATCTACAAATATATACAAATGTATAAAAGCAACTGAGCTTGAAATTGAGTATGAAATTCTATTAAATCTGTCCCTAACCCTAAACCTAACCCTAACGTAACTATCATCAGCAAGTCTGTTAATTATTTAAGTATCTGTAGATCATCTATAGAGGACCATCAAATAAAGTGTGACCATGTTCACAAATGATGCCCAACTAGCTAGCCGGCTGGCTAGATTGTTAACTAAAACTTCAATCTAGTTTGCTTATTAAGACATTAATACCAAAGTTCTACAAGTTCTACAGATATGGCAGCTGTTTAGCACTTAAAGTGAAAAATGGAATAGCTTCATAAAATCAAGGTTAACCCAGAGTAATATGAGAAGTTTATGTTTGCGCATACTAGGCAGATTAGATAATCTCTTGACACATCTTTCTTTTTCTTTGTGGCTTTGAGGAACTGTGAAGGAACAGTGTTCTAGACTGCACGGCTTTGCTATGCATGTTGGGCATGTTTACAGTTTATCTAGGGGATGGAAGCTAATGTTGAAAACATGGAAAAGAAGACCTGTCACTTCATGAGAGGGCATTAATTCAATTGAAATGGGTTGCTCAATTTCAATTTTGTCTTTCTGATAAGAAGTCCCTTTGCTCTTATGGGAGGTCTGGGACCCCCCAGCCCAACCCTAATCTGAGCTCTGTCCCAGTGAAGTGAAAAAAAAAATTCAATGGGTCCCCACACATGAAAACTGCCTTCAATTTAGTTGCTGTCCAAAAATTTTTCAACACCATTTGAGACACAGCAGCTGTCCTTTACATTGTGTGAAAATGTCATCACAAATGGAGCAACAGAAATGGAATAAAATCTCTTTACATTAAAAGTTAAGAACATTTTTGTCTCTGTAAAGTTACCATTTTGGAGATACATATTTTTGTACAGCATCATTTATTAAAAAGACTTCTCACTTTTGCTATGTCTAAACCAGGTTAGTGCTCTAATGTGGGCTAATATGTAAAATATATTATTAGCCTTTGAAATTCTGAGAGTCTGTATGAGGCCGACACTTCAGTTCTTCACTCTCATAACCACATAACCTACATATTAGTTTCATAGCAGTTACTAAAAAATTAATACCAGAATATTAAGCATAGGGTTCAGGAGGTTAACCCTTTAAAATTCCAGGCTTGTAACATCCTAAGGCTCATTAGTCAGTAATGAATGACGTGGAAACAATGAAAACTGGGTGAATTATTCTTAAGTTATAGGAGTGAGGAATAGAAACCTGGACTAGCTGGAAGGTCCTGGGCATTTATCACAGCTATCTAGTAGAAATGATTGTAAAATTGCACAAATAGTGTCCAATAAAGAAAGACCTTAGGTGCCCCCCCCCAGTGCAATTGCCCCTCCTGCACTGCAAATAGTTCGTACAAGCCTGATGCTGGAACACTCACATTCTCCCTCACTGCCTCCGAGACGGTTCGAGACAGCATGAGGCACGAGACAGTGCAGGCCAGGATGTGGAATAGAGTGTACATCACCCGCGTGCTAGAGGACGATTTGACGGGCGGACAGAAGGAGCAGCATAGCGAGCAAGGAGCCGGACCACAGCAGCAGCATATCTGTGAGGAGGTCAGAGAGGACTTTTATTAAAATCAGAATCAGAAAAGCATGTGTGACATATAATGTACTACACAGACAAGTACGCAAGACTGTTAACAAATATTCAAGAGAAATATTAAAAGAAAAATAAAAGAATGTAAAATAAAAGATTAACACAGATGAGCAGACATATAATCCAGTATTATTTACAACATATTACATGTTTATACATTATAAAACACAGAAAATTTCAAGTGCCAGTTGCTAGAATTTGCTATGGACCACTCAGGATCGAAGTCCTGAGAGACATTTTTGGCCATGTTGTCGTTTAGAGGAGAAGTAAGCGTAGTCTTACTTTACCTCATCATTCTATGGTGTGCCAGCCAGTGCTCCATGGTGGAGTCCTGAACCAGAATCTTTATTTCTTGCATGAATTTTTATTGCAAATACCAACAGATATCAAATATATAATAGGGTTCAGGAGGTTAACCCTTTAAAATCCCAGGCTTGTTACATCCTAAGGTGATTTGAAGGTGAACAGAAAATATCACTGTATGCGTAAATCAACCGCAACTACTTGATTTACAGTGTAGCTCCATGTATGCATATGTATGTCTGATTTGTATGTGGAGTTGAAGTATATGAATACAGTGTTTCCTAAACATAGGCCATACTTGGGCACCCCCTCCCAAGTATATCTTGTCCCATTTTAACAAATTCTAGTGGGAAAATATTTCATATTGTCATAAATAAACATTAAGCACAGTGTCACTGATGCAAAGCATCATGTTTTGCCCTGTTAAAAAAAAGCTTATGTTTATCTGATAACAGTGCTGCTTTCTGCTAGCACCCCTCCCAAATCTCCCATGTTATTCCTTTGCTTATTTGATGCCTTATTTGAATACTTAATTGAGTAAATAACTGCTGTGAATTAAGATTCAAATACGAAAAAAAAAAGTTTTAACTTAGTAGTAAGTACTGCATTAAACTTTAAATGATAAGTTAACTGAACAAAGTCTGTGTTTTGCATTCTGTTAACTTGAATTTTAATGAACTCATTTTAACGAAGGAATGACCTATGTAATGCAATAACTGTTTCATTTCTATCATGTCAAAACCTTGTAATTCCTTTTTGTTTGTTTTTCATTTTTTCACCTTTTGAAAACTTTAGCTGCACAAAATCTGGCTACATTAATGCACATTACAGTTAAGAACATTGGTTCCTTGTCTTGTTTCCTATAAAGCTTCCATTTTTGAAGAGACACATTTTGTTACAATAGCAACAATATGCAAATGAAAATATGTAAAGATTTTACATTAACATTAAGGTGCTCTGTGCTGTAAAAATGCAGAAATTAAAGGCAAAGAGTCCTCTGGTTACAGAGGAGGGACGTGGAACTCTTCTTTAGGGGTTCACCAAGTCTGTGTGGCACAAACATGGATTAAAGAGATACTGGAAGAGGAATTCTGGCCTTTGAGCTCCTAGATAGGAACTGTAGTATGTGGTATGGCTGCAGTTCAGTCATGCAGGGACAAATCTGCAGAGTTCTACTTTTTTGCAATGAGCGCATTTGGCACAGTCTGAAATTAGAATCTTTTTAGGTCTACAGTCCATAGCCTACATTCGTGCGTCTGCCTGTCTGCTTGGGTATGAGCGTTTAGAGTGAGGGTGGGGCAGCTCAGTTAGGGATTAATTCAGATTGCTCAGAGCATCTGGATTTTTCTAATGGATCTGGGCTGGTAGGCCGGACGGTGGCCAGGCAGTTTTTATCCTGTGCTAAACCCAGAGACATGGATTGGGCTACAGCGACAGCCATTTCCTTTACGATCATCCATTTCCTCAGATTAATGAATTCACGTTCGATTTGTCTGTTGCACATGCTGGATTGAAGATGATCTTACAGCACGTGCCTGTAGGTATGAACAGTATGACCTCTCACAGAAGCACAGAACTTCTGCCTATTTTCCTCTACTGAAGTGGCTCTTTTGCATACATATATGTACTCGTACTGAAGACTAAAAGTCATGACACATGACACAAAACCCTCTGCTGTGAAAACAATTCACAGCTCTGTCTTGTACAAGTGCCACAATAAAAGATGGCATTTAAACACAATAAAAACACTTGTTGATGTTGATCTACTTTCTCACCTAGAAAGATGAAAATCTAGTTTGCTTCTGGTGTTGTAAACTATTCTTTTTCATCATACAAATAAATTTCATTAAGGTTACTGAAGAAAAAAAGTATAGTTGAACTTAGGGACTTCCAAAACAGGCAGCAGTTGCATTTTATGGATAAAAAGACAAGGCAACACTGTACCTTGCTTGGTCCCACAATCTTCAAATTACTAATGGGTGCCTGACTCTTTTTAGCAGACTGACGAAGAGGCCAACGTAACACAGATGCATGCAGTAGATCTGTTCTATGAAGTTTAGGAGTTTAGGTTCAGCAGAGAAAATCAAAAAGCTTACAGTGGATTGTGAACCACTCTAAACCACTTTGTACTGAATTTTTTCAGCAAAAGCCGTTAATCACTAGTCTGAAGAATAAAGTTGTGTTAGAGCAGATGGACCACTGGAAAAAAGAATAAACTGTACTGAACTTTATTCAAGGTCCATTACGAGAATAACTTTACAAGCTTGTTGCCTCAACATTTTAATTTGGAATGAGATCTTGGGGGTAAGATTTAGGGCTCGACCGATATGAAAAATTTGCACCCGATACTGATACTGATATTAAGGAGCTAAGAATTTCAATAACTAATAATATCAGCTGATATAATTTAGATTTTTTTATATTTTAATTTTATACTCAGATTAAACAGTGCTTTACTAACAGATATGACTGACAGTTCTCAGTTGTTATACTTCATAATCTCAAATGTGGCTGGTGTCTTAGTGGTAGGAGAGGGGAGCCAGCAACCAGAAGGTTGTGGGTTCGGACTGAGTATAACTGGTTGCACCTTTCCCTCCCACTAACCCAGCCGGCGCTGCTCTGCTGGTGACGCTGTGCTGCTCCCAGATGGGGCATAGTTACAAAGCAAAATGACAAATGTTCCTTGTAGGATTAATAATGTACCTAAAAGAAGCTTATAGCCTTAAATAATATAAACATTGCAGCACTGCGAGTCGAGCTACTCAGAATTCTTTCATGTTAATTACCTCTAACTACCGCTACCTTTTTCATATTTTTCATTAATTCTCTTTATAAAGTTTTATTGTGTGTGAGTTTTAATGCTAAGGTTAAGTTTGGGTATGATCTGCATTTTTTAAATATTACCATGACGGTGGTTCACCTCAGCCTGCGTTGCTATGATATAGCTAATCAGAGGGTGACCACCCTGGATTCAATAGTGGTGAGGGTTTATCCTGTAATAGACAGAGGGTCTGAATCTGTGACCAAAAAAGTAATTATTAGCAGATTTTTGGCAGTATTTTTGCTAATACTGATAAACCCGTGAAACCTGATTATCAAACCAGCCACTTCAGTAAATACACCTCCTTGTTTCTACACTCATTGTCCATTTTATCAGCTCTACTGACCATATAGGAGCACTTTGTAGTTCTACAATCACAGACTGTAGTTCATCTCTGCATTCTTTATTAGCCCCCTTTCACCCTGTTCTTCAGTGGTCAGGACCCCCACAGGACCACCACAGAGCAGGTACTATTTGGGTGGTGGATGATTCTCAGCACTGCAGTGACACTGACGTGGTGGTGGTGTGTTAGTGTGTGTTGTGCTGGTTTGAGTGGATCAGACACAGTAGGGCCACTGGAGTTTTTAAACACTGTGTCCACTCACTGTCCACTTAACTCGTTGGCATCTTGTCATCTTGTAGATGTAAAGTCAGAGTAGGGGTGGGCAATATGACAAAAACATTATATCATGTTACTTTAATACATTTTCACGATATACATGATATTTAGTTTTTCTGTGATTTAGTAAGTATGAACAGACAAAATAGAACCTGTAGTGCTACATATACAAATACTATAATGATGATAAACCAATAACTACAATGGTTTTTATTCAATGTTTTACATTTCAATATTTTACGAACTCCACTGCACTAAATCCAATTAAACAGGCCTAATTATGTTCACTTTGTAATGAAAAATGTAGTCAGTCAGTGTTCTTTAAGTACTGATAATATCCACGATAAGCTCGGAACAGCGAATTGTGACATTATTATCACGATAATAATAATATATTGTCATATTGCCCACTCCAGAGACAATAGCTTG
>JAILXH010281795.1:20341-33717 GCA_023558415.1 Piaractus mesopotamicus | reverse complement strand
CAACTGCACCATTCAAATGAAAAAATATGCAATCTGAATGAACATTGCTGTGAATTAACATGTGTGGCTCGCACATATTATTGATTTTATGACTATATGGTGCTGAGAGTAAACAGAATTAAAGCCCTTTATGACTTAGAAGCTGACAAGAAGACACTTTGGAAAGTAGGTCTAATATCTTTTCTCAATGAATGAATGAATTAAGTAATTAAAATATTATTTAAGTAATGAAAAAAATGATGTAGTCATGAATGGGCAGGTTTAGTGGACACTTCCATACAAAAAAAATAGTTTAAACCAAATCACTCTTGGGAATCATTTGAAGATATGAAGGCATGGCCCATAAACACAAACTCTGAATAGGAAAACTCAGTTTCCTCTGCAGCAGGGCATGGTTTTATTGCCTTAAGTGATGAGAGGTGAAGATGTGGTGGCCGGCCGGTGTACTGTCTTGAGTTAAAAATTGCTTTTACAGCTGCTGTGGGCATCTAATAGTTCTTCCCTGTGAGGCTTAATGCATTCATCTATTTATGGATTTTATGACAATGCTGCTCCATAAAGGACTGAAATGTGAGGGTCTGAGTTTACTTTGGAGAGGCAGAAAAGAGGGTAAGGAAATTAACAAGAAAATATAATGAAAAAAGCTCTTAGTTCATACTCTTTGACAGCATGTGGGCCTAAATAACAGGATGTGTCTTGTCTTTAATGAAAGGAGATAATGGAAAAGCAGGCATTTCATCCCAATTATTTTATAGAACATCTTAAAAAATCTTATGAGAGGTTGGGTAGTCATTACCTACATTAGCCATTAATTATTAAGTGAAGAGCTTTACTGCGAGCTTTTCTCCTGTAGAAAATACACTCTATAGTGCTATCAAAGTTTTGTTTTTCAGAATTTCTTAACAA
This sequence comes from Piaractus mesopotamicus, assembly GCA_023558415.1. NCBI lineage: Eukaryota > Metazoa > Chordata > Actinopteri > Characiformes > Serrasalmidae > Piaractus > Piaractus mesopotamicus. The sequence continues at coordinate 32,811 of JAILXH010281795.1, read as the reverse complement.
GTGTCCTAACTAGTTGCTGAGACAAACTGATGGGCCATACTTTCTGTATAAAGTATTAACTTAAACAAAGCCATGTGTTGCCAACAGACCCCAAGATACAAAGTGGCTCTGTTCCACTCTCAGTGACTTGGGATGTAGAAACAGGGGAATGGAAATGAAGATAAAGGCTCAGATGCACAGTCCAGAGGCCTCTGGTTCTCAATCATGAAGCACATAGAATCTAGAATCTGCAGTCTAGAAATGAAACTTTTTGAACAACTAGCCAAGCTATGGGGCTAAATGGCAGCTACTTAACTGGTTGAGAAAAAAATTCTCAGCCCCACATGTCTGCATCGCATATCTCATTGTTTATATTCTTGCAAATTGCAAAATATGATAGTGAAGACCTTTGCACAGAGAATAGTTGGAGATTTAATTGTACATATTTATACAATAGAGGGAAGTCAGATTGTACATTTTTGTTTGAAAGCATACAACATACTGCATGTTTGTATTTGATCCAACTTGTGAGCCAGCTAATCTGTTGTAAAGCCTCAAACTTAAATTCCTTACAAAATGATGTTCCTCCTCATCTGCCAAATGATTTTTCTCCAACGTCTTTTCTTGTTGACAACATCTTGCGTGCTGCGAGAGCTAACCAAGATGTTGAAAATGCAAATATTTTCCAAATGTCCAGGGATTTTTTCTTTGGAGTATCAAATTTTGTGGTCTCAGCTGTGCTGCACATTGATGTTTTATCAGTGGCATTTAGAACATGGCATTTAGACATGAAGTTCCAAACCCTGCCTACTTAAGACTTACTTGCATTCAAACATCTCCATGCTTTTTCAGTTTTTTTTTGTTTTTTTTATGAATTGTGTGTGGGCTTAACTGTCACGGTTTGAACTTGACTAATGATGGCACCAAATTGTTTCTGTCATCAGGGTCAACTTCAACTCATTACCATGATGTCAACAGTAAATATTTAAAACACAACATTCTTGTCAGAGAGACATCTCTGACAGAATGCATTTAAAAAGTCTTTTGTAGAGACAGACCTTTGAGAAAGAGGAACTTGGGAGATCCTGCCCTCTGCCTGAGTGTGAAATAGGTTCACCAAATTTTAACATTAGTGTGGAGAGGAGATCGTGAAAAAATTCTCAAGGGGAAGTAGTGGCCTGGAACACCATTGCTAGTGGACACAAAACTGCTTGTGGGAACCATCCGTGTGTGGGCCGTCCTCGAAAGTTCTCCTCTGCTGAAACACACAGGCCAGACACACACACGAGAGAACACTTGTTCTTACAGACAGGTTTCTTAGAAACCAACAGAAAACAATTATAACAACAGACAGTCACACACACTTTGCGTAAGAGACTACAGATACACACACAACCACACACACCCAGACACACACACACACACACACAAATCTCTTCCCCTGGCCATTAGACAACCCCACCCTCTCAGACTGCTGATGCTAGTCGCGGTGTGAGGTTGGAGGGCGGCACCGCACATGCATTAACCCCACTTGAGTTTTTTGAGCACCGCTGGCTCAGCCAGGCCAACATAAATAGACATACTGGCCAAGTGGAGAGCAATTCTTTACTGTCCTAATGTCTCATCTCTCCTTTGCCATGTACGTATATTCACTGCCATATCTGCTGATCTGACGTTATTTACGGTTTACTGTTATTCACTAGAACAGATAGTTATTAAAGCGCAGTTATTAAACATTCTCACTAGGGGACAATCTGTCATAAATCTATTATTTCACAGTAATGGAACTCAGTTCCAACAAGCCAAAATGAATGGTTGCAGTTATCTTCTTTAGTTTGTTTTCTCAAATACCCCACCAGAGAAGAAGAGACATTGTAGAAGAAATTTGTAAGAATTATTAAATGTCTTCTAAGTGCTCTGCAATAAAGCAGATTTGGAATAAAACCTTAAAAACCTTGAACCATGTCTCTCTTGCTCCCACCCTCTGTATGTGTTTTGTTTTTTGTGAGTGATCAAATCAACTGTCAGAAAACTCTTTCATCAGAAGAAAAAAATGCCACTTTCACTGTAATGTTACCTCTCAGGACATCAGGGGAGGAAAATACTTAACTAATTGTATTTCAACACTATACTTCCATAACTGTTATTTGGAAAGTTTGTGTTTTATTTTGGTATTATTGAAATTGATACCTGTATTCTTTCTCCAATTACAAAGAGCGTTTTTACCCCTTACCTTTACATTTAGACCTTTACAACCTTACCTTTATTACCTTTAGAACTTGTTACAAATTTAAAAGGAAATTCTTGGTGATTCTTTTTTCTTTGCCAATCAGTCTAGTTTCAGCAGCACAATTTAATATTTTTTATTTTACTATGCCAGTTCATTTTTGTGCAGCGTCTGGTATGGCCCATTAGTCACCATTGCATCACACACCATCAAAAATTAATAAATTTCCTATTCTTAATTTTATCTGTTCAAACATTTACTTTTATTTACTGGAGTATATGTAAATGTAGATACTGTAATGTAGAAAGTAAGAGTTTGACACAGTACCCATATGTAAGAGGTCTGATCTATGTATAGTGGCGGCACTAGCCTGGTGCAGACGAAAAACAGGAATATTTATTATTTGATGAGTTTTATTTAAAACTGATTTGTAATGTTTTTTGCAGTAATCATTCTTTGTTGTTGTTTGAGCCAATTAATGATAGTATCATTAAGCTCCAGTAGATTTAAATTATTGCCAACCAAGTTGGACAATTTGAATGTCAGAAAAATGTCATCAACGGCTTTAAGAGGCACAGAAGTAATCATATTAATCTCGTTTTCTTTCAGCATGTTTTCTTTAGAATGTTTTCTTTTATAGTGTACTCCATGTTCATATCAGTCTAAATATGTTAACTGGGTTGATTCTGTAGCAGCTTGAGGCAGCACTTTTTTTAGCCTGTTGGACAGATAAAGGTGTGATGCAGCCTTCTACACACGTCTTCCCTTGAATGATTTTGACATTGTGGTTAAGTTAATAAAAACAAAAAAGACAAAGTCTATATTATTGTTATTAGCCAAATAATAATAACAGGTTACAATAACAATACCACTGCAGTGGAGAACAGCGGGTCTTGTTCCACGTTAGAAAAATGCTTTTGTACAGCTGTAAGTAAAGTATGTTTTATAGTTTTGATGCTCCTCATTTGTCTCTTTCAATAACAGTCTCTGTAACACAGTGACAGCAGGAATCACATCCGAGGCTAATGCGTCCAAAGAAACTCACTTGTGGCGTTTAACATCTGACATCTTCTATTTGGCTTGCTAAGCTGTAGTTGAATATCCTCTAAAGCTAGACATACACTGTGACATTTTTTAGAAATCTTGTTCTTTGGTGACTTACACTGTACGTTTGAATAGACTCTGTATGGACAAAGCCTGCGATTTATCTACTCACACTGTACAAAAATGCTCCGTCCATGCTATGAAAAATGCAGCCCCTACAAACAGCTCTATGACCAATTACAAATGAAGCTGCTTCATTTAAAATAGCATGCTGAGCAGAAATGCTGAGACCAGTACTGCTAGCACTGTGCACTGTTAAGAGCCAGGTATTGATGTACATAGTAAGATAATACAGCGTATCTACAACCTAGTAAAGCCGGCCTGTGTGGACTTTGGTAGGAAATGTCAACTTTATTGTCCTCGTTTGTTAGCCTGCATGTCTCCACCCATACTGGGGAAGCAGTTGTGATTGTGTTTAGGTTTGTGTTTAAGAAACGAGCTAAAATCACACAGCATATTCCTGCTGGTAATATACCAAGGTGGAAAGTTTAAAGTGACCAATGGTTCTGTGTCTAACTGGCATGGAGACAGAAACACTTCTCTGTTTGAGCAAACTCTCCTTCACTGCCAGCTTGAGTCATTTGTTCATTAGCTTGGCAGTGTACGCTTGGCTTATGTCGTATGGTATCAGCTGGTATCGGAACATTGGTATTACTGAGTTTTTATGAGTGTAAGTAAATGAGCGCAGTATCGGCCCAATACCAATATCAACGCATCCCTAATAATAACAGTAATCTAGAGCCTGACTATATACGGTAAGCTGTAGCCATGGATATTCCATTGTTTTATCTGTCTCAGTCATTCATTCCTGCCTCTGTGTCCCAGTGTCCCCATCTATGTTCCTGTCCAGTCTTCAGCCCGGTCATGTGCCCAGTCATCTATCTGGTCTAGTGTCTTGTCTCCTGTCTCATCCCCTATTGGTCCCTTGGTCAAGTCCCCAGCCCATTTTGTCCATGTCCAGTTGCCTGTTCAATCCTTTGTCCCTTCTCCTATCCAGCTTTCTGTCCAGTTCCCCATCCAGTCTTATTTCCAGTCACCTGTTCAGTCCCATGTCCTGTCTCTTATGTGCTCCCCATCTAGTCTTGTGTTCAGTCACCTGCCTGAACAAACCATTTGTCAAACAACTGATAAATGTTAAACAGTGCTGCTAACTAGGAGAGAGGACCTAGTTAGCGTTAGCTTCACTAGCATGCTAACAGCTCTGCCCACCATGGAACATGTTTGATTCTGGCTGACTAAAACACTGACAAGTTTAGATGATTAAAATGAATGTTTAAAATCTGAGAGTAAAGTCAAGCAATCGCTGAAGAGAGAGAGGCAAAATTAAACCTTTTCTGTAGTGTTTGACTCTTTAGCCTGATAGGCTACCTTAATGTTAGCTTAGTGAGCGGCCTACAGACCCAAACAGTGTCACCCATCACAGTACGTGTTTAATTCTGAAAACTGGTACTCTGTTGACACAAAATTAGATGATAAAAATGTTTGAGAGAGCAAAATCAGGGTGGCAGTAAGCTGAAATCAAACCTGTTTTGTGGTGTTTGGGAGAGAGGTTAGTTAGCAGGCCAAATGCACCACACCACAGCACAGGCTTGGCTGTAGCTGACTGATGCTAAAATAACACCCGTTTAGAGGAAAGTGCACCCGGTTAGAGGATCGTGCAAAGTCGAGTGACTGCTGTTGGAGTGAAAGCTGAAATCATATGTGTTCTGTGGTGTGTGTAGCTAATGTGTAGCTCTTTGCCATAGCTTTGCCATGTCTGTCATGCTTAGTTTTTCTGAATTTTTTCCTGGCTCTAATTTTCCCGCTTTTCCTGTTAGCACCACCTTTGTTGAGCTTCCACACCACTAATTAATGAGCTGTATAAAATATAAATGAGTGGAATGTGTTTATTTGTCCATTCAGATGTGGAATAGAAATATATTAATATATATTATATAAATATATTAATATAGTATACCGTATTACCATCATACTGCCTAACCCAATGATAGGGTGCAACTGGATGACAGTATATTGCACACAGTTTTACAAGTCTACTTTGTATATCATTAAAAATCAGTGGTATAGCTTAGACAAATACACAGAACACAACACAACAAAAGACTCCAAATAAATATTCAGTTAGGCACGCCACAAGGAGAGCAGGACAACAAACAATGTGAATACTGAATTTAAGTAGTTTATACAATCCGCACAACACCATACTTGGCCATCTTAGTCTAAACAGACTATCCACCATATTGTTACTATTCTCCCACACTCTGCCAACCATAACAGGTAATGGGGGTCCCTTGAACTTTGTCACTTGCAGGCTTTTAAAAAAAATTGTTATGTCAAATGAATCAATCAACACACAAATTACATGCTACACATACTTTCACTTAAGTGCGGTTGCTCTGTACTTTTTCACTGAAGTAGCATTTCTCTTTTTTTCTTACTGTCCTTGTGTCCATCTGTTACTTTCTCTATTGGTGGCAGTACCCAAAAGCTCTGATATTTGTTTTCAAGAGACAAGTGCATGGAGGTAATTTTTGGACTGAAGCTAAGCTTTCTGCCTCCATGTTTGGTGGTGGTTGTGTCAGCATCTATAACCAACCTCTGGAATCTCAGAGTTAGGTTGCTCCCAAAATCAGAGTCTCAGAATCAGGTTCTTCTCATCTCTTAGCCCTTCCCTATCTCTTGCCCATACTTCTCCTACCCATTTACCCCTTTACCCTGCCTGCCTCTCTCCCTACCGCCATGTATGATGTCACCAGGCCTGTGCCTTTGAATGGCCATGTGTTCTTTACCACTAATATTAAACAGATGAGATGGAACCTCAGAATGATGGCCTTTCAATGAGACAAGCAGTCAAAACAACGAAGATGATGATGAGAGGCATGATTTTCAGACCAGGCTGCAAGCTGCACGTTCTGTGGGTAAATTCTTGAAGGTATCAGGAAAGTCAGTGGAATTGGGAAAGACCAAGCTTGGCGTGTTGCTTTTATTCACAGTAAAGGCATTTAAAAGAATTTGAATTTAAGTATGTCAGATGAAGCTTTGCTAAAACCGTAGAAGAACGATTTGAATTAGTGTCTGTAAACCAGCAGTGTTATTTTATGACGTTCACATGTCGTGTAATAGAAGACAAATGCAAGTGATGATTTTCCAACCTTCCCCAAAATGCCTACAGTTATGGCAGTTAATCTTTATGACATGGATGCCACTTATGATGCATTGCTGCACTATTTTGAAATATGAGTCAGATCATGCTGAGCGGCTTTTCTTTAGTAGGTCAGTTCATTAGCTCATTCTAAATGGGGTCTAGGGAGCCTGTCTTTTGGTGGGCTTGTCAGCCTCTGCTCCTCAAAGCAAAACAAAGAATGCTTGTGCATTACAGTGTTCACACTAATGTCATGTTAAGAACTGACAGTATAACAGTTGCATTAATCCTTTCATTTTGAGGCACAGTAGTGCAACCGTGTTTTCTTTTATCAGTCCATCTCATGCCATTAACTTCAGAATAACAAACATAAAAGCCACGGGTAAGGGCTTCACAATTGATGCATTGCCCCAGCTCCTCTTCACACGATGGGAATAGGGCTTAAGAAGCTGCAGAGTAGATTGTGTGGTGTGTGTGCAGGACAACGGGCCTTTCTTCACCACTCGTCTCTGGAAAATCTCAGATGTCAGTTGAAAGGACCCCTTGACTCCTTTGACTTTACCCTTCACTCCCTCCTCATTTTTTTGGTGTAATTTATTTTTCACCACCCTTGTCCTTCTCCCCCTCACAGCTGCATGTTATCTCTGCATGTTAGCAAAGCCCAGCTCATCCAAAGGCTGTGAGTTTGATACAGACTGCTGGGAGGAGCTTTGCCTATCCACTCTTTCAGAGCTGTGGAATCTTCTGTTGTGTTAGTGTGCTATATGCATGTCACCTTGGAAAAGTTGTGCGAAGCAGGACAAAACGAGACGCAAACAGAGAAGAAAAGCAGTGACACTGACAACCTTAGTAATATCGTGACTGTCATATCGAAACCTTGACTTTTTTAACTACTTAAAATACCTCCTGCCCTGTACATTTCCAGTTTTCCTCAATGACGTCTAATGGGGGCAAAATTCGCCATTTTAGCCTTCTTGCACTCATATTGCCATGTTATGTCTCGTTGATTTATTCATAGGTCTCCTGTGAGCAGTGTCCAGTGTAGTCTCCCCATCTAACATTACTGATATTACAGGCATTGCTGGCCTCTTTTGCCTAGTTAAGACAAAGCATCCTTAAGTGATAAATTCACCATGGCAGTAGCTGGAAATAACTTTGGTTTTAGCAAGAAAGCCATCATAGAAACCATTTAAAAGTTGTATTTGAACAAGAGATCTACAATAGCAAAGTTATAGCAACAACACTCGAGCAGCTGGGCTTCAGGCTGACACTATGAGTGGTTCAAATTCAAAATGAGTGGTGTTAATAATCTGTAATGTTATTGCATTTAACTGTTAACTTTGACACTGCTAAGTAATTTACTTTAAAAGTTCTGACTTTTTTCTTCTTCTGCAAAGTTACTATTTGAGACATACAAGGTCTTGTTACAACAGTATCTAAAACCTCATCGGAAATGCCCCAAAGAACACCATTTGGGGATGTTTTGAGTTTATACTAATAACATTTGTCATTTCAGTTCCATTTCCTCATCTCAAGAAAATACAATTTTTATTATTTACAGTTGAACAAATAATGTTAACCATTTTTCATCACTGTGTCTTTAGCTACACCTTTCTCAGTTTTCAAAATTAATTTCTTGCAAATGTATTAAGGTATCAAAAAATGCTGAATAACAACGTCAGGCCAGGTTTTGTCCAAAGAGATGCCTCACTATATATAAGCCTCTTTTAAGACCTTAAAGAACATTCTCAGACCCTTCAATAAAGCATATGAACTCGTTCACCCTTATCTTAGTGTACGAAAGTGAGACTACACAACTGCCCTCTGCCCATCTGGTCTCTCAGCATCTATAACCTGCTGTCTGCCTGATGCCTGGCAACTGCTTTCAGCAACACTGCCAGGACTTTGGTGAAGGAGACTGATGAGGCCCATTTCCAGAAGTCCTGAAAGAGGACTTTGTGCAGTGGATGAGAGAGGGCACAGACGGGTCAAGCTGTGGGCACCTCTCTTGATTCTAGTGGGGCATATTGCCCTGGGGAAACAGGGAAGGATTTTATCTATAGCATCCGATTGGAGGCTCAAGAGAGGATCCTTTTTTATTTTCTTCTCTTATTCTCACCCTCCAAGAGTTTGTGATGGGAGCTGAATGACAGTTGGCAACCATTCGGCTGTTCGTTAAGTCCTTAAACAGCAGCCATTTGCAGTGGACTCGGAAATGGCTCACAAAAGAAACTGCCCTCCTCACTGTCACTCGCGTTTTACATCTTAACTGACTGCTAACTCAAGCGTGCAGTAAATGTAGACTGAAGAAGACTATAATGTGGTTTTCTATCAGAGCTGACTTGTAAAAGCACTGCCAACAGTTAACAACAGATTGTCCTGCTCATATCATTCCGCCCAGTTGGCTACGCTAAACCACCCATGATGCTGTTGAAAATGAATGAAGATCTGGGCTCGGTTTCTCAGATCCATCATAGTGTTGAGATCAGCTATCAGAGAGTGTATTCCAAATGGAAATCTTTGTGCTACAGTGGTTTTGGGAACCTTTTCAATATGGTATTCTGTTACAGTAGTGTACTGCACTATACTACTTTATCGCACCTATTTTCAACACTGCATGAAATATATTTACAGCAGAATAGTAAAGTGAGAAGGGGCTCATTATATATTATATGGGGTGGTGGGAGCTTCCTGTCTTGTGTTAGAGTCTCACTGGTGGCCGGTGCAGTCCCGCTCTGAATCAGCACTGCTGCCTGTGTGAAAAAGACCACAGGCATTAGCTGGCAGAATGGAACCCCCAATGAACTAATGATCCTGACACCTCAACAATAGGCGCTTTAGGAGTGAACACATACGCAGCGGGCTCTGTTTTTCTCTCTCATATTTTTTAATGACAAAATGTTTGTCAGAAACAAACGGATTTATTTTGGTCAATCCCGGGTATAGTACAGGAGCTTAAGTGGTTCCGGGCCCCAGGGTTTCAGACTACTAACAAAACATTCCTTACTTCTGCTTTGCTGCCTGTCTGTAATGCTTTTCAGCCAAGCCTAGAGCCACTGACACCGCAACATCCAGACAACAGTGACACAGCCTACCACCCCATCCCTTGAAACACAGGACTGTATTTACAACAGTTATGAGGACAGAGAGATGCATTTTGTCTGCTGCTTGGAAAGAACTATTTTAGTTTTAGAGCACTTGTTTGGTTTGTTGTTTTCTTTTGCGAGTCTTTTAGAATAGTATCCTTTGGATGAACTTCACTTATGTAAATTAATGTGTATAAGTAATTACATTTCTTCACAAAATTATACTGTTTGTATTTCTATAAAAATGACAGAGAATTCCTTTAAGTTTTTAATCTTAATCTCTAGATCTTGTGGACTTCCAGTGATAGACTTGAAAACATTACTAGTCTTATAAAGGTTTTATTTCTTCCATCTTTAATTCTGTTGCACACTCTTTAAAGAATTAATGTCCCTGCCAGATGCCATTGTTAGCTGAAAAGTTACATGTTTATTGTCAAGTATATACAACTACTAAGATTGATTCACCAAATAAAATCTGAATGTTAAAGGAAGTTTATGGCTAAAAATAGTGCAGCAATACTACACGTAACCAATATAATAGAAGTCTCTTAGCAAACGGATGATGTACCTTACCAGTGATCACCATGTTTGAATCCCAACTGTTAAGGGAAGGACAGTGAAGACATTCTGCACAGATTTCATGTCTCTGTACTAGCTTATACACAACATGGCCAAAGCTATGTGGACTTCCCTCCTAATTAGTGGATTCATCTATTTCAGCAGCACTCACTGCTAAAAGGTGCACAAACTCAAGCATATAGCCATGTAATTTTGATAGACAAACATTGGCTGTAGTCTGTAGTATAGAAGAGCTCAATGACTATCAGTGCGACATTGTCACAGGTGTGAAAACTGCCTGTTTTCTGTTGCAACATTCACCATAAGTTAGAGTTCTGTACTAACTTTGGAAACAACATCTACATAGAGCTTCATGGAGTGGGTTTCCATGACCAAGCAGCCACGCGCAAGTCTAAAATCACATTGCACGATGGCAAATGCCAATGCCTGGAGTGGTGTAAAGCACATCACTTTTGGACTATGGAGTGTTCTTTAGAGTAATTTTTGACGCTTCAGCATCTCGCAGTCTGATTGATAAATCTGAGTTTGGTGGACCTGCCCAAATGCATAGTACCAGCTTAGAGGAGGAATAATTGTCTGGAGTTGTTTTGTATGATTTGGGACTCTTAATGAACGGAGGTCTGTATGCTACAGGAAACAATGATATTCTAGATAAATTTCTGCTCCCAAGTTTGTGGCAACAGGTTTAAGAAAGGCCCTAGAAAATCCTGTTTCACAAAGTGAATTCCATAGAAAAATGGTTTCCCAAGTTTAGCGTAAAAGAAATTGACTGGCCTGCAAAGCCATTGGGATGAATTGGAATGCTGGCTGTGAGCCAGTTCTTATCGCCCAACATCAGTGCCCAACTTCACTTATGTTCTTGTGGCTAAATAAAAGCATAATTCCTGCAAGTTCCTGTAGTGATGTTATAAAATCTAGTGGAAAGACTTTCCAGAAGAGCGCAGCAAAATGGGGAGCAACTCCATATTAATACCCATAGTTTTGGAATGAGATGATCAATAAGCATATAAGCATGTATTTTGGCCATATAGTGTAAGTCTGCGTGGTCAGTTGGCAGTGCTAATCACTTGCCTTCCTTGAACCCACATCAATATTGCATGGCTGGTTGTGTGAAATGATGTAGTGGTTCACGTGCATTGTCAGAGACACGTGCAGCCTTTACCAACCCAGTCTGGCACTGTGGACAAATGATAGAAAAGAGACTCTGGGAATTCACTGTAGAAAAACAGAAAACTGTTAAAAGAATATTTGTGGGAATCTATTAAAATATTAATTTGCTGAACCACCAAACCCTTCGAAGATCCAAAATGGATTTCTTGCTGTGCCCAGTGGAATTCTAGGAAAGATACATTGTTGCACTGTAGCCATCATTTAAATTATACAATGCCTAAAAATTATATACTGTCAGTGGTTCAGAACTTCATGTAAAAATTGTGGACTCTCCTTTTAAAATGTTAGGGATCCCTTCCCAGGGCTCTTTCCGCGAGTGAGAGATGGGCTCCTGTTTGTAATGCCGGAGATAACTTTCTTTTGTTCCATGCATGCCGTAATCAAGGGATCTGACCACAGGTTATTATGACCATGTGCTGTGTACAAAATAAAGTCCAAGTCAGCAAGTTGTCAGATTTATTGTGTTATGATGTTTTTAATGAATTATGTTTTATCCGCATGGCCAGTGGTCATATTTAGGGGTGGTTGGAACATCTGAATAAGGGACTTTTTTCAATCTACAAGCATTAACTCAAATGCGGTATACAATGAATATCATTGCCTTGTTTGAGGAAACAATCCTAAATAAGGTCTCAAGACATGGGAGTGGAAAGCAGGCTTTGACAAGGGGAACAAAGTGACCTGCTCTTACAGCATCAAGTAACCAATATACTACATCCATTCAGCTGCAGGTGGAATATTTGAAGGATGTATTTTTTACCCTAAATGCTGAAATACTTTGATGTGCATAATGTGTCTGTCTTACATTTTTCATGTTACTTAAATTACACAGAAAAGTTAGCAAAATCTACTGTAATATACCTAAAAGTACAAGCAAAGCAAACCTCATGTTGATTTTCAGTGTTAAGAATACGAAAATGGATCTTGTAGTTATAGAAACAAACTGTAGTGAAAAACTGGGCTACACTGTACAAAAAAAAGTCACTGTGATTTAGCTGTGGTTTATCTCTGCAATAAAATCCCAAAGTCGGTCAAATGGATATTTATTTAGTTTCATTTGCAACGTACCAGAATAGAAAAAATATCAGTGCAGCACTCGACAACACATCCAGCAACATTTTAATTTCATGAGTTCAGGAAAGATTTTTAAATATTTTTTTAAGTTTATTTTAAGTTTTTTTTA
>JAILXH010281758.1:2574-16957 GCA_023558415.1 Piaractus mesopotamicus | reverse complement strand
AAAAAAAAACCAATAATAAGCCTTTTCCAATCTGAATTGAGAAAAACACAGTACATCCAACAATAAAGGAAGCCTAATGCATCTTTTATACAGTGATAGAAAACATGTTATGTTTCTCGCTGGCCAACATGGACCTGCACGCTCCATAACTCCTCTGGTGGCAGATTAAGACAGTAAAAGGCTCTTCATCAAATTCTCAGAATGGATTACCAGTGAGATGCTCAGTTCAGTAAGATTAAGGACTTGATATACTGAGTCAAGTGTGAGTTGGAACTAAACTCTGCAGGATGGTAGATCTCCAGGACCAGATTTGGGCATCCTTTATTATTAAGAGGTAACTACTAAGTAATGAGGGAAAAGGGCACAGGTTTAGAAGACTTTATATTGTAGATAACAGTTTTTGTCTTGTGTTAGTAGTTCATAGTCTTCAGCAATGTACATTTGTATATACAATTGTGAAGTATTTATCTGTATATGTAACTGTGTATGTGCACAGGTGTGTGAGCGTGGTGCGCCACTGGCTCTGGTTGAGGTGCTGGTCAGTAGTGGGGTTCATGAGCAGCAGTTACGTGGGGCTCTGAGCGTGTGTGTGAGGAGAGGAGACGGCCCTGTGGTCAACCTTCTCCTGGGCCGACTGGGTCTGGATCCCACCAATAATGCCCTCTGTTTGGGTGGCTTCAGGCTTGGACGTCTGGAGGCTTCATGGCTCAGTGCACTCCTCTCCGAGTGCAGTGCGCCCTCTACTGCTCAAAAGAAGAACAGTGAGTCTCTCAACACAAGCCATACTATACACTTGAGACCAGTTTCCCAGACACTGCAATTTAGTCCAAGACTAAAGTTAATTCATGTTGGGGAAACAGGCCAATAGTCTTGTAATTAGCTTCTAAATTAGCTTCTAGTCAGTGTGAGATTGATGCATGTGAAACTCATGTTATGTGACTGCATTATATGAATAAAGCATGTACATGTGCATGCATGCATGTGAAAGTGTTACTGAGAACAATAAAACAAAAGAAGAAGAAGAACAAATTGTGCTAGAATACTGGACAGATGTGGAGCTTTATGTACTCATGAGTCTAAATTTGTAATTAGGTTTACTTGGATTGAGAGAAGCAGAGAATGCAACCAACTTCTATGTTTACAAAGCTGATAAGATAAAACATTGCATATCTTGTCTTTGTAGTTTTTGTTCAAATACAGATGAAAGTATCTTTAGTTAGATTTGTAAATCGCTGCTTTGCAGTTTTATTATTCTGTTTTATTTACCTACTGTCTTATTTTTGGGGTATTTGGCTTTGTACTCAGATGCCTTAAACGTCTACACTGTGCTTTATATATGACTCCACGTCCATGGCAAGTTATAGAAACAAATGTGTGTATGCAGGTAAAGGCCAGTGGCTGGCAAGGCAGATACTAGCCCTGCAGAAGAAGAGGGGTCAGGTCGGGGTTTCTGGTTTACAAGGTGATGTGAACACCTCTGGATATTTCTCTGATGAGGAAAGCGATGATTCCTCTCACATCTCGCTGGACGGCAGCGCAGTCTTTACGTTTGAGGACATGGAGAGTGATGGTACGACATTCTCTCTTCAGCTACCGAGCGGTTATTTGTATTATCACCATTTTCGTAGTTATAAATTTAAAGCTAACTTGCGATGTCATCAGCTTTCAGTGTTTCTTTTTGCTAGGAAGTGATGGCCCTGTTCGAGGGCTGAGACATTTCAGTGATTCACCAGAGGAGTTGAGGGGGCGGTCTAAAGCGAGACAACAGGGGAAACGAAGACGTGCCATTTCTGAAGTGAGTTCAAAGTCTGACCTCTGAAATGGACAGGCTAAATGTGTGACTTTTAAAATATTTATTGCCTGCTTAATGATATCCCTCATAGGGAAGCCAGGCTGAGCCTGATTTGAATGAGAGCTTGCAAAGAAGACTCAACAGGAATAGCCAGATTCAAAGAGGTGCAAATTTGTCTACTTCCATTGCTCAGTGTTCTAAAAATTGCTTTCCTGGCCATTCGCTGTAAACTGTCTTTTTCTTTTAAATCTGCAGGACTGATGTTTTCTGAGACTTCCTCCCCCAGTGGTCCACTGTTTGGTGTGGAAAGAGATCGTGTCAGAGTGCTTGATCTATCAGGGAATGAGCTGGACTCTCTGTCATGCTTGCTGGACGACAGTAATGTTCAGCAGCAGCTTGAGCACCTCTTACGCCTTGATCTCAGCAGCAACAGCCTTTCGGAGTTTCCCAGCACTCTCTGTGAGGTACAGTCAGTTTTTTTTTAACTCATTTCCAATTTTTACGAGAGCTTCTTTTTCTTGTTATTGTGCAATGACTGATAAATTCTTTGAAAAAAATTGGTTGTAGAGTTTACAAAGTCTCACTCGGCTGGATCTTCAAGGCAACCAGCTGCGTTCACTCCCTGCTGAACTCTTAAGCCTACCATCACTGAGCGTGCTCAATGTATCACGGAACTGTGTTGGCCCTGTGCTCATTTTGGAACCCCGTGTACACTGTCCAACTCTCCGCCAGCTTAACCTTTCTTTCAACCACATCACTGCCTTCCCTTACCAGCTGGGCCAAGCTATGGACAACCTTGAAGAGCTTTCATTGGAAGGGTATGATGGAATATGCCCTCCCCTTCTTTATTTTGATAAATAAAACCTATTAACATACATCAGTATGATTCAGGAAACAAAATGTGATATACTATACGCAGAACATTTTGGATGTGCTCTTTTTCTTTTGCCTCCTATAGGAATAAGATCTCTGAGCTCTCCCTTCCTCTCTGTCTGACTGAAATGAAAGTGTTTGATGTCTCAAAGAATGAAGTAGCATTGATTTCTGATGACTTCTTGTCTGGATGCTTCAAGCTGGAAATATTCAATGCCTCCATCAACAAACTCAGTATGCTATTTGGTTGCAAAGATATTTCCCTAATGCTATTGAACTGTTGTTTAACATAGAGAATGTTGAGTCTTTTTCTGATGTTGGGTTAATTCACATCTTTCTGCAGGTTCTTTGCCACACTTGCCCTCTAAAATAACAACATTGAAATTGTCTCAGAACAATTTCAGAAGTGTTCCTGAGGCAATCATCAGCTTACCAAAGTAAGTGCTTTGAAATATGCTACTGTATTGAAGTAATTGACTTCCTATCTACAAAAAAAAATCATGTGTGTTTTCAAAGTGTTAAACTCTTTACATGCTTGTCTGATGCCTCTTTTGTTCAGTTTGCGGTCAGTAGACATGAAAAGTAACCGTATCAGTGTCCTACCTGGTCCAGCTGCGTGGGCCAGTGGTAATCTGAGAGAGTTGATGTTCAATCAGAACCAAATCACTGAGCTGGACCTCAGAGAATCGGTCTGTAAGTGGGCCCGTCTGGAGAAGCTGCATCTGAGCAATAACAGACTCATTGAGGTAGGTCATGGCTTGTGTTTGTGTGGGTCATAATACTTGTGATTATACCGTGTTGTCTGAATGTTATAATATTTTTCCATTATTGTTAGCTTCCTCCTCAGATCGGGCTGCTAGAGGAGCTGACCTCTCTAGACGTGAGTAGAAATGCAGGTCTGCGCTCTTTCCCTGATGAGATGGGCAAGCTAGTGCGGCTGTGGGATCTGCCACTGGATGGTCTACAGCTCCAGCTTGACCTCAAACACATCGGCAACAAGACCAAAGACATCGTCAGGTCAGAAACTCCATTCCCTTTTCCACTAAATGTGCAGTTATCAGCACTTGAAGTGCAAAGATAGTACTCATGTGCTGGCTGGGGTTATATACAGTGCCAGGAAAAGTATTTTCCCCATCTTGATTTTCTCTTGTTGCATGTTTGTCACAGTGAATGGGAATTTAAATGAATATTTCATTTATTTAATCTAATTTAAGGAGCAAAGAATGCCTCCACTGTGAAAACGTAGTTTCTCCCTTAGTTACTTAAGCAAGAAATTAACTAGATTTAATTGATAATGAGATTTACCTGATGAACCCAGCCATGCTAAATGTAAACCCTGCTTATATTAAAGTTAGTAAGGAACTGGGCAAATGTGGAATTCAAGGAAGTGTAGCATGGAAGAAAATACTGTTAACCAAAAGCAACATTAGTGCTTGTCTATTATTTGCAAAGGGTAATCAATCCCTAAGCCTTTTGGGATCATTTTCTTTGGACAGAGCAGTCCATAGTGCTTTTACATCTGCAGATAGCAGGACCTGCATTTTAAAATAAAAACATCATACCAGCATTCAAACATGGTGGTGGTGGGAAGGGGACGTTTTGCCATCCAAGACCTGGACAACCTTCTATTATTGAAGAGACCATGAATTTTGAAGAAACCATGAAAACCATGAAAAGTGCCTGAACTTCAAATGAGCAGTTAATGCTTGAAAACCTACCAGTGTACATGTAAAGCTGAAGGGGGGCTCAAATTCCTCCACAGCAAATGTCAAATTATGAAAAATGTTGGTTGCACTTATTACTACTTCAGGTCATGAAACAAGTCATTCATTTTTTTTCCGATGTCATGTATATTATATTTCAATAGTATTTTAAAAATGTGGATTCTGCCCAGAAGGTCTTTGTATTTTTTTTGTATATGCTTTTTTACAATACATTTTACAGTATTTTTCAAAATGTAGTGCTAGGGCTTTTGCCACTTTGTTGTTCTGAAGTGTATGAATTGTGGTTGTAGATCTAGGATCTTGAGCTACAGCTGAGTTCCCTGTTCCTCCTTATGTGCAGGTATTTTCAGCAACGTCTGAAGAAGGCTGTTCCGTATTTCCGGATGAAGCTGATAGTGGTGGGAAGTGCAGGCAGTGGGAAGACTACGCTGATCCAGCAGCTAATGAAGCTTAAGCGCTCTCAGTTTCGCTCTGATGTGCATGCTGCTGGCATCAGGGTCAGAGACTGGACCATCCGTGACCGAGACAGGAAGAACATGATCCTGAACGTCTGGGATTTCTCAGGTGAGACTGTCAGGTGTAATATGCCTCACTGTGATTAAATGGCATAACATAGTTCTAACCTGTCTCTCTGTGGTTGTGAAGGTGGGGAGGAATACAGCGACTCTCATCCTCACTTCATGAGCTCCAGAGCCATGTACTTGGTGGTGTATGACCTGAGTAAGGGGGTTGGTGAGCTTGACGCAGTCAAACCCTGGCTTTTCAACATTAAAGTGAGTTATAACCTGTGCATTAAGGACTTTAGCAGCAAAAAACTAAACATTATGTTATTACCTGTTTAAAGGGACACTCCAGCCAAAAAAAAAAATCTCTATGTCCAGCAGCAGCTTTATGTAAATCTCTATGTAAACATGCTTATTAGTACAGTGGTGCCATAGTAGACTCTAGAGCAGGGGTACTCAAGCCTAGTCCTGGATATCTACCACCCTGGACAGTTCAGGTCCAACACACCTGGCTCTAATGTTCAGATCCACCTGGGGTCCTTCATTACCAGGAACAGGTGTGTTAGTTTAGGGTTAGAGCTAAACTCTGCAGGGTGGCAGATCTCCAGGGCCAGGATTGGGCACCCCTGCTCTAGAGTGTCTTTTGCAGTTTAAAGACTAGGAGAAACCCCTTCTGTTGTATCTTGAAGGTGGGAGGAACTTTTGCAAAACTACAACTGCTTTGGGTGCTTTTTTTTAAAGGTGGATTTATTTCGAAACCCTGTGGAGTGAGTGACTGCAGAGAGCTAACATTACTGCTAGGAAGCCGAATGTCTTACTTCAGCTGTGTAACTGTAGTAACCGTCTTCAAATTACATTTGAGAGAATGGAGTACTGAAATGGCATAAATGACTCATCAGATGAGGAGGACTAAAGGCTAAAAGCTACAGTTAGCAAGGGAGATACATGGCCGTCTAGATACCTTACTAGTTTGAGGTCTTTGACTTCTTTTCTGGCAGAAAGGGTAAAAAATCTTGCCTCTGGCTTTCATTTTGAGCTGAATAAAGGCAGAATCCCTTTTTTTTTCTTGACTGTACAGACCTGTACAAGTATGTAAATTGGTCATTAATTCTCTTACTGTGTCTCTTTTTCATTGTTTTCATTCCCTCTTTTCCTCTTTAGGCACTAGCCCCCGTTGCTCCTGTGATTCTGGTCGCAACTCACTTGGATGCGTGTGAAGACCGACTGGTACAAGAGTGTGTGCGGAAGCTGCGTGAGGACGTGCTGCCACATCCAGGTTTCCCAGCCATCAAAGAAAACCACCTGCTTTGTGCCTGCGAGGAGTCTGACTCCATCAGCAAACTGCGCAAGGCCATCACCAGAGAGGCCAGCAGTTTTAAGGTGACTGACAAAACTAGAGTCCTTTCTTTGCACCTTAACTAGATGAATTCTAGAGGAATTATTTGACCAAGTATGTTTTTTCCAAGAGTTTTTAAAAGGTTGAAGGTTTTTTAGAAAGTTTAGATTTTGTTTCTGAACGGAGAAGACCAATTAAAGGTTTTCTTATTCTGAACTGTTATTTTTAGATGTAAAAAGACTTTCTGTGTATGGCTTTGTGTAGATTCAGGGGCAGCCAGTGATGGGACAGCTGGTTCCTGACTGCTATGTGGAGCTGGAGCAGAGGGTTCTGCGGGAGAGAAGCTGTGTGCCTGCCGAGTTCCCTGTGCTTAGACACCGGCGCCTCCTGCAGCTCATTCAGGAGAGCCCGCTGCAGCTGGAGGAGGGAGAACTCCCTCACGCCATCCGCTTCCTGAGTGATACTGGTGAGAGAATTTCCTCTGTTAACTTTTTAAACTGTAAGTGATGGGATTGACACTTTCACATACCTTACATATTACTTAAAAAATATTTTTTTGGTAGCATTAAGATTAATAATTCATAAGTTAAGAGTGTAATGCAAGTTAAGCCCATCTTTCTTACTGTATAATGTGCTTCCTGTGGTGGCTTCATTTCTTATGCTCATGTTGTTTTGTACAATACTGTGAAAAGGCCAGAGACCACTCTTCATTTATTACATTACAGTCAATATGGCCATTAAGTACAACTTGGTTTTTTTTTTTTTTAAACATATATTTACTGATTTTTGCATAACTAAATTGGAATTATGCACTTCAAACAAGGAATACAAGTGAATATAAATAGATTCTCAGTACACGCCTTTTCCTAACATTGTAGCCATCTTTATATTATGTTGTACATTTATATATGTACAATACAGAGAAAAGGTAACAAAAAGAGAAAAAAATGAATTACATGTATATATTTATACAGTTATTTTGTACTTAAATTAGTGTGCTGCAAATATTCACATTAGATACAGATGAATGCAAAATCAAAAGAAAGCACCTAGGATACTAAATCTACTCCCTTTAGGAAGCTTATAAACCGTCCCCAGATCTCATGATAAATATTCTTTTTCTTTTTAATGTGTACTTAAGTCTCTCAAGTGCCAAACATGAGGACAGTTCTCTTATCCATGATCTGAAAACTGGGCAGGTTACATTTTTGCACTGCATGGCAATCAAACGCTTTGCATGTAGTATTCAGAGATTTACAAGTTTGGATTCATGGTTTCTTAATGACAATGTTTCTGAGATAAGACCCAAAATACAAAGCTTAGGGCATACTGGAACTGCCTCACCAATGATTTAGGAAATTATGCTAATTACTTCATTCCAAATTCTTTGCACAACTTCACACTCCCCGATACAATGCAAAGGGATTCACTTATGTGTAATACATTTTATGCAGATGTCTGGAACACTGGGATTAAACTTGCTCAGCAACACAGGTGTTAAGTTCTAAGTTCTTATCAACCATTTATACTGGATTAGTTTGTATCATGTACTAATTGACAAACTTTGTTCCTGAGTGCAAATAGTATTCCACTCATGTTCTGTAATATATACTTGAAGATCTTGGTACCATGCCAGTCTTTATAATCCAAGGATTCTTTAGATACATTAGTAAGTTTTCTATACAGATGAGTGATTAGATTTTTTGAGTCATTGACTGCCACATGTCCAGTAGTGGTTAAAGGTGGGCATTGTAAGGATTGTGTTTTAGAACTTATAAAACTATGTACTTACAGATATCTGAAAATATTAAAATATCCAAATCCCAAATTTGAAGATCTTCAACAGATATCAGGGTCGCATCAACATGAAGGTCTGACACTTTTCGTAAACTCTTTCGTGCCCACAATTTGAATCCAGAATCAGATGGGTGTTTTTCTGCTTCAGTGCCTTTAAGGAATCAGAGTACATCAGAGAAGTGCTGAGGTCCAGTTCTCTACCAGCCCTCATCTCCATCTGAACCCATGGTAAAATGGGTGAAGTGTAGAACCAAAAGAAATCTGAAAGTTGGGCTGCCAAGAAATACCTTAACAAGTTGGGAATTTAAAGACCACCTTTATCATATAGAAGATAAAGCAAAGATAAATGAAGCCTTGGTCGTTGATCGTTCAAATTAAAGTTAAATAGCCTTTTCATATTAGAAAAGAATGAAGAAAGGGGGGTGCAAGTGGTATAGACTAAAAGTATAAAAGTATAGTTCAAAAATCAAAGAATAAGGGAGGGACATCCATCTACATAGGCTGTCCTGTATCTGAGAAATTACTGAATAATAGTTGATGGGAATCATTTTTTTTAATTTTGGTGTAAAGATGATTCCAAGATATCTAGAGGTTTGGACTTATTTACATCATCAAAAATTACCAAATAATCTTATCAAATTCTGTATTATTTGATACAATTTACTTATTTTTTTTTGTCAGAGATCAGAGATATGAGATAATTCACTTGCATAAAAAAGGGGAAAGTAAAAGGAAGACAGTGAAAAACAGAGGTTTCCAAAACTGCAGTTACTGGAGAAAATTATTAAAAGATATAAAGAAGATGAGGATCCTAGTCATACAAGTCCTGGTAGACCATCAAAACTGTCAGACTCAGATAAAAGTACTTAAAGCTTTCATCTTTGAAAGAGAGGAGAAAATCAAGCTTCACTCTTCAGACCTAAAAAAAAGTCTGTCCTTCCACTGTAAGATCACTTAATGCTATGGGTCTGAAAGGATGTGTAGCTGTCAAGAATAAATGGAAATTAAATGAGTAGAAGCAAATTTGGAAATCAACCAAGGAAGCTGCTGGTGTTCTCAGAACAATGGACCACCCCAAAGTCCAGACGTTAACATCCCTGAATGTGTTTTGGATTATTTGGATCATGAGACGTAGAAAATTTTAAAAACTTGTAAGACTGAACTTACTGAAGGCGTGAAAAAATATCCCTGCAAATTTCTTTGAAAAACTGAAAGTTTCACGAAAAGAATAGAAGCTGTAATAAAGGTAATGAGTGGACATGCCAAATACTGAAAAAATATATATTAGATTCAGTTATATCCTAAAAAATGAATATGCTTGCACATAATGGCTGCTTTGGCTCTAAATTAAATAAATGAAAGGTGGTCACTGACGTTTGTGGTTAAAGCTTTCACTCTGTCTTTCAGTCCCTTGACGTGTGTATGTAAAATTCCAGGTGTGCTTCTGCACTTTGATGATCCTGCACTCCAACTCGGAGACTTGTATTTCATTGACCCCCAGTGGCTGTGCAACATTATCTCACAGGTTACACAAAAACACCAACACGCACACTGCATATCATATACGCATAGATGTGCACAGCTGAGATTTTTGTGGTTGTTTGGCTCTAGACTCTCATTCTGAAGAGCTCAGGCATGTGTGAGAACTCCACAGGAGTGGTGCATCGTTCAGTGTTGGAGAGATTTTTCTCTGAGAGCCACTGCTTTCCTAAAGATCAACTCACACAGTACTTCAAACTCCTGGAGAAGTTCCAGATTGCCTTGGCATTTGGGGATGAGCAGTTGCTGGTGCCCCGCAGGTATGTGCTTTACGTTGAACAGAAGATACCAGGAAAAGAGCTTTCAAAGCATTTTTGGTAGAGGGAGGTGTTGGTAGGATCAGGTTAGATAGAGATTACAACATATAATTTCTGAAAGTATACTCGTTTTATGTATATGTGTCCCATTATTATTTTTAGTCTATAGCCCAATTTGAGCTTGATTAGTTTTATGTAGGATGTACTATTAAAGAGCACATTTCCTCCATTTGTGTTCCATTTTATTTTTCCTGAGGGCCATTTATGATGTTTAGGTGGTTGTAATTCATTTTTATTTGATTATTTTCCAGCCTGTTTTTATTCTATTAAATTAAACAGGCTGATTTTGTTACTGGGCCTCTACTGCTGATATATGTGAATTAGCTATGTTCTGATCGGCTGCTCTGTAAAGAAGCAGTTCAGGCTGAAATACCTTTTTTAACTTCAACATGAATGGGAGGGGCTAAACTGCTATAGGCTGAATCGGTGTATATATGTACATGTGTTGGTTTTCGTGACATCACCAAAAAAAATATTCAAGGATTTTGAACAGGCTGTATTTGCAGCTTACGTTTCATATACGGACCGTACTGACTGGCGAACAATGTTTACGTACGATAAAAAATATATATATGGGCCCTTTAAGTGATTTGTAATGGGGTGAATTATTCTGGAGTGTGTGACCTGCAGTTCGCTGAACTTGGAGCTCCCCCACAGTAATGTAATAACAAAAATGATTTTACACGTTGCGTAATTCTGACACATACATCTAGGCAATGACATTTCAATCCAGACTAACAATTCTGCCCCTGAGCTGTCGCAGTGGTAATTTTGGGAAATTACAAAGATATTTTATCTTATTCTAATCATCTCTTACAAATTCCATTACTTTGAAACAAATCCAACTTAAATAGCGCTTAAGTCTCTCATACAGCACTTTTTCTGTGTAGTTTGCCTGATCACAGACCAGTGATTGACCTCCCTCACTGTGAGAACTCGGAGATGATCATGAGGGTCTATGAGATGCCTTATTTCCCCATGGGCTACTGGTCCAGGCAGATCAACCGACTCCTGGAGGTCTCCCCCTTCATGCTGTGTGGCCGAGGTAAGGCTGTTGGAAAGCAACAACAAAAAAAGGTTAACATGCGTGGTCAGACAGTACTCACTAGCATGCTGTTGTAAGTTATGTCTGTTACATATCATGTGTTTCTGGCTTATAAGTAACTGAAAACTATGTTTGGATGCATCTTACGGAACATCAGCAGTTTTTTGCTATAACTAGAATTTTTTTGCTTGGTTTCAGAGAAAGCTTTGAGGCCAGCACAAGTCTACTGGAGGACAGGGGTGTACCTGAAGTGGTCTGTGGAGTCGTACTGCCTAGTGGAAGCATATCCAGTGGAGAACAACCCTTCCAGCTTTGTTAAAATCACTGTGCCGTGCTCCCGCAAAGGTGTGTTAGTAAGAATTAATACTGAAACTGATACTAACAGGCTAGGACATAAAATCACTTTTCGTTCTCAGTTTTTTGATTGATTAAGGTTTAGCTTTTGTAATGTTGATATTTTGGCATTATGTTTTTTGTATTTTTGTATTGTTTTGGGGAAATACATATTTTTAAAATAAGATACCGCACACTGATTACCTCATATAGGCTTCCATGGAGCACAGAATGAAAGAGCAAAATTTCCCATTGAAACCATAATATAATGTTAATGCAGTTATATTATTTTCATTGTATGGTACGACTTGATAAAGAACAGAGTGTATGTAATCTAATAACTTGCCTGGAGCTATTTTACTGGTCAGCACTCACTTAAATGTTGTGGGTCGCATAGGCTTAGATGTTGGCACGCAGATAATTGAAGCACATATGGCCAAAAATACAAACTATGAAGCTAATAGATAAATAATGAGTTTATGCTGTATTTCTTTGATGGACATGGTAAATACTTGTTCATAATTCACACAGAAAACTCTCGAAGACCTAACTGAATTGTGCTTATGAGTTTGGTCGTACAAGACTGGAACATAGATGCAGTCGGTGGTCAAAAAGCAACATCAGCTTGTAGACACCTGCTCGTTCAATGTTTCTCCCAAAATCAAGGGTATTAATAGAGAGTAACAGCCTCTACGCTTCTGCGAGGGCTCTACATTAGATGTTGAAACATTGCTATGAGGATATGATTCATTCAGAATTTTGAAGCTCAATCTGTAGTGTCTGTTGGCTTTGTAGGTCATGTGTTATTAGGCCAGGTGGTCGATCATATTGACTCTCTGCTGGAAGAGTGGTTCCCTGGCCTCCTCACCACTGATATCCATGGCGACGGGGAGACACTGCTGAAAAAGTGGGCCCTTTACAGTTTCAGCGACACCCAGGAGCAGAGCAAGATGCTGTTGGAGGATCTTCTCAAAAATATAGATAAAGGTCTGCATCATCACCATATCCATGCTATTATTGTCAATGCTCTATGAATTAGTGCCCTGGAGCTTTGTGCAAATTGTACTCTAAATAAGTTCTTTTCTGATGTTTTTTAGATGGTCTGCTGGTGAATCCAGAGGACCCACATTGTACATTACCCATCTCTCAGATCTGCCCTGACCTGGTCCTGATTGACCAGCCAGCCAGTACCATGTTGGATCCTGAGGAGTTGGAGATGGATCTCTCCAAAGAGTACCTGCTTGGTCAGTAGAGGCCAATCTCTTTAAGATAATCAGTATCAATGTCTAGTAATTTACTACTCTGTTTAATTTACTAATGTGTTTTAGCAGGTTGAACAATGAATTTCACTGACAGGGACAGTTTGCCCATTAGTAGGTGAATGTGTGTCTTGTCTTCCAGTTTTCAGAGTGTTTTTAAAGCACCTTTGGTGCTTTTATTGTTAAATACGTGCTTCTGAGGTAAGATTTGTGGTTTTCTAGTGCATTAGAGCAACTCTAATTTTATGGCCTTTTTGTCTACAGGAGATGGAGGCTTTGGCTCTGTGTACAGAGCAATATATAAAAATGAAGATGTTGCCATTAAGATTTTCAACAAACATGCATCGGAGCTCTATGTTCATAGACTAGTAAGACAGGTAAGATTATTCACTCAGGTTTACATGCTGTACACTTCATTTAATTTGTGTTAGATATCTCTGGAGCTCATCTGCAGCACTTCTGCACAGCTCTCTCTGAGTTCAGGAGCTGAGTGATTGACAGGTAGGATCCCTAAGGTTCTGACAGTTAATTAGTGCATATCCGTTGACTAAATCAAGCACTGTGGATGAGGTTTGAGCTGGACAGCTGTTAATTTGCATCTCTGAGAAATGTACATTTTAATTACTGTTTTTGCTCTTTACACTGTCTGTCAAAAGTCTGGGGACACCTTGCCACCCTTGAAATTTTCTGAGTTTGATTTTCACTTTTTTCACTTTTTTCACTTTTCAATGAACCATTTTTCACAGTTGCAGTGTCTGCCTGTTTTGGAGGTCCCTCACTGAACTATGTGACATGCAATGTTTATAAAAGTGTTTTTATTGTGTTTAAATGATTTCTGATGTCAAGAAATCTGCAGTTGTGCTGTCCATCTCAGCACAGTTGGTATTTATGGAGATGTGTAAATTGTTTTCACAGCAGGGGGTTCTCACCCCTTTCCTTTCACCCCTTGCTCACATGCAGCTCAAAAGAGAGTCACAACATTTCACAGAGAGAGCCAATAGTGTACTAGTTAATCACGTGGAAAATAATTTATTTGATCAAATCCATTACAAATATCTTAATTAATTTCCATTCTTCTGCTGAAATGGCCACTGGGGTGCTTGCAGAAAGAGAGTTGGACTTTTGTCAGTTGTTCCTTCATTTTTGCAAACAAAATTGGCAATAGCTAAACCTAAACACGTTTTTGTTTAGATATGTTGTTGCAAACTAACAACAAAAACATACTAATTTGTCTTAAAACATTTTGTAACACTCAGTGTCCCCAAATATTTGATGGCCATGTAGATTATGTGAGTGACAAATGCGTTGTTGTTGAAATTAACTACAACAGTTGTAAGCAGTTAAGTGTATGGGGGATAGAGTTATATGAATATGATGTATAAGTTCATGTCTCACCCTGGCTGCAACTTCTGTGATGTTTCATTGTGGTGTTGTAGGAGTTGGCAGTGTTGGGAAGGCTGCACCACCCCAGTCTGGTGGCCCTGCTGGCTGCAGGAAGTTCACCTCATGTGCTGGTGATGGAGCTGGCCCCATGCGGCTCTCTTGACTCACTGTTTGAACACGAGAATGGCAGCCTGAACCGCAAACTGCAGCACAGGATAGCACTGCAGGTGGCAGATGGCCTCAGGTACTCACATAACACGCAAGGTGTGGGCAATATCACAGTTTTACAATATGCGCTTTTCTGAGCATATCGTAGATATTGTCAGTTTTATTATTATGTATGTATTTTTAATTTTTATTTATTTATTTATTTTTTATTGTGAAGTGTCGTGATGTAATGTTTTTGCCATGCCACCCACCCATGTGTGCAAATTTAAACGCACAAATTATTGCAGTTAGGAATAATTATCTGAACACTGTCA
>JAILXH010281738.1:1294-12904 GCA_023558415.1 Piaractus mesopotamicus | reverse complement strand
TAAGCAGATTTTAAATAGTTAGTTGTCTACATACACTTAGAAAGGCAGTTATATATATATATATATATATATATATATATATATACACACACACATACATATATATATCAATCAGTCTGGATTTTCCCCTTAAATAAACTGGATTAACTAAGTGTGTTTCAGTTTGAACTAAAAATCAAAGTACATACACTAACGTCAAATGCAATTTGATCAGTGAACACCCAGTGGCTAGTTATGTTTGTATGGTTTGGTTGGGGAGTATGGCATTGAGAAATTACTCACACAGCTAAACAGTCTGTTTAAACAGACATTTATGGCATTTATCTTGTTTTATGGCAATCATGTATAGTATGATAAATTATACCCTCTTTTTTAAATAGAGTTATTAATTAAAGTTTTTCTGAGATACATCTCACACTAGACAATCACATCTCCAAACACACATGGCCATAAAAAGAACTGCCAAAAAGGGGTCCAAATGTGGGTTGCAACAAAAAAAAAATGTGAGAAATGCAGTTGTCATCCATTCTGGTGCCCCTCTATACCGTGCAGCTGGACGCTCTGCTCCCCATCCAACACACACTGGCACTGCCCCTCCCCCCTCCCTCACCCACCTCTCTGTTGTTTTATAATTAAATGGTGACATTAGTTCATATCATGTGATTCTGAAGGGATTCATCAGACATTAGAGAGCCTAATCGCCACCTATAGTCTGCCCCTCGCCTCTGCCACGGCTCTATCCCAGATGACCCTGCTGAGGGCAGCACTTTCTTTATGTGTCCTGAAAGGCCTGGGGATTGAGCCCAAACAAAAAAAAACCCACGAGGGTGAAAAAATGTTTTTACGTCCGCCCGTCCCTCTCGCTAGGCCGACTGTGTGTGTGCTCAGGGTTGTTTTAACTTTAGATCAATGGGACAAGTTATTGGAGTCTGGCCAACTTTAAGGGGTAGAAAAGAAAGAAAAAAGCTGTCTCTTCAAAAAAAAGAGGGTTTGTCATACTTGCACAAATGCTCTTAAAACAGCCTGCTATTTCTCCCCACTCGATAATAAATTCTAAGTTTCTACTGTAAACACACCAACTTTAAGCAGAATATTTCTCCCTAAATACTAGAGCAAACAAAACATACACGTACATAGGTAACACACACAGTGAGGCTCTCAGGTCCGTAGGCACTCTGACACATAGGTGGGCTCGGCTCTGGGTTCATACACGTCAGAGGAAAAAACACAGCAGCCACTGCTCCGCTCTCCAAACCTGCAGTACACAGCCCAGCCACCATTGGAATGATGGGTAGTTATCATAAGACAGACAAGCAGGCATAAATGTTAATGAATTTAATACCACTGTTCCATCCCAGTCCCACCCCTGTATGATCACAGTGCCCATATCCACACCCGGCGAAGAGCGCCCCCTGACGGACACATACAGATGCCATTCTTTTAACGGATGCCTTTCTAACTGTATGTAGACAACTAACTATTTAAAATCTGCTTATGTATCAGCATTGTACAACTATTTAATATTAAGACATTAAGACATTTACTGCAGATTACGCAGCCAAAAAATGATCACAATGTAAATATTTAATTTGAGTTTAATTCCAAAATGCTGTTTATCCATTTGTAAAAATTTCTCTTCATATGAGATGTGTACGCTCAGTTCACAGTGTGAGTAATTGGAGAGTAACCAACAATTGCTATGGCTCTGGGTTCCACCACATTAGATTCAAAAGTCAGAATAAAGTTAGAATTGAATTTACTTAGGTTTCATATCAGGTGAACTGTCTGTATATATATACATATATATATGTGTGTGTGTGTGTGTGTGTGTGTGTGTGTGTGTATATATATATATATACATATATATAAACATATATATATTTCTTGGGAAGCTCTATTGTTGCATCATTAGTTCATGTACAGGAAAGATAACAAGTGGTCTAGAGCTGATGTTAGATGTGTCATTGCCAATTGGAGACTGTTACTGTTGTCTCTCCAATTCAGAACTAAAGAAGGATCAGTGCTAATAAAGCAGTTCATCATAAGAAAAAAAATCAAAATAAATCAATTGGAGACTTAAATAAAACTTCAGGCATGTCAAAATCAGTTGTTTGGTATGCAGGGAAGGAGATTTAGGAGAGGAAAAATGGAAAGGGGAGGTCCCAACGTAATATATTATATAGAAGAATTTTGTGTAATTACATTACAACAAAAATAGATCTTTAACTCTGTTACACTCAACCCCCCCAACCCACATCTAGAAGTGAGATGATTACACGTGACTGGGGCAATGTGTGGCTGGGGAATATCTAGGACTTGGGTTGGAGAAAGTAGAGGTGCCATCACCAGAGAGCTTTTCAGTAAGGTAGTCCATCCATGAGTCACTGTGACTCCAATATTCAGACTCATCTTCTGACAGACCAGCAGCTCTATTCTGTTTTGTGGACCAAGAGGAAGTCCAGCTGTCAGCTAGGCTATCAACTGTGGACAAGGCCCAGGCTATTAAAGTTGAAGCTGCCGCTCTGGGAAGAACTGAATTATAATCATGTTCATAGCCAGGAATACTTGTACATATGGGTTGGCTTTCCACACTATCACTGACAAGGCTAGAGACTTCACTCCACGGCTTGTCTATGGGGAGAAAATTGACTGGTAGAAGGAGTTTTGTGCAGCACTCTTTAATTTTCATCCTGATCCCAAACTTTGCTAATATGTAGTGATGGCTTGCAAGACACAAAAGTGTAGACACATGGCTTCCACTTGTCAGCGAGTTTGCGTTTCCCTCTGCACCCTTTGTTGGTCACAAGGACTTGATCACAAACAGACAGAAGGAGATCTTTGGCCTTTTTGTTTAATTGCTGAGCCTGATGCTCTTGTTCTAGAGCTGAGTTTTTCTGGCTGACTAAAAAGTCACTCACCAGTGATTTCATATAGGAGTCATAGTTTTTGACCCTCTTGTCTTGGAGCACATTCTTAAACATCAAGTCATGAGGTAGTCTGGGCACTTTGCCAAACATCAAATAAAAGGGTGCAAAACTAGTGGTGTCGTGCACGATACAGTTGTACACAATTGTTAATGTTTGAATCATTTGGGGCCACTTCTGCCATGATGGAGGCAAGGATGTTGTTGCCCAGTGTACTATTAAACCTCTCTGTGCTTCCATTGCCCAAAAAGTGGTATGAGGAGGTCCTGGACAACGCCAGCCAACTCATGAAGCTCAGCGATGAATTTGCTTTTAAAGTTTGCTACCTGATCAGAATGGATACATATTGGAAATCCATGTACACAGAAGAAGTTGTCCCAGAGCTTTTTCACTATGTTCTTAGCTGTTAGATCCCAGCAGAGAAAAGTACGTTCTAACTTAGCAACGTGGTCTGTGAATACCAAGACATCTACTTTATTGTTGTTGTTGCCTTCAGCTGACCAAAGATCTATACACATCAGTCCCAGTGGAGCAGTGGTTTTAATATTCTCCAATGGGGCTCTTTGGTGCAGGCTCTGGAGTCCTGGTGAAAACACACATCTGACACGACTTTACATCATTCCTGGTGTCTTTCTCAGGCAAGAAAAAGTATACATGGCTGACCCTGGTGTCCAGCCACAACTTGGCCTGAATTTGTGGCTGACATGACAGACGGAAAACATTCATCCTCCTCTCTGCATGCCTGCTCTAACAGTGTACTGTAAGGCTCTGACAAAAGTCTGTTGTCTAAAATCTACACTACACTACATTCTGTGTACCTGGAATATGCTTGATCTTGAAGCAGTATGGAGCGAGTTTGGAAATCCACTGCTACTCGCATGCATCCAGTTTTGCTTTGGTCATGATATATGTGAGTGGGTTGTAGTTTGTCCAAACCGTGAATCTGTGACCTGTGAGCCAGTGACTAAACTTGTCACATACAGACCACGTAAGCCCCAGATACTCCAATCTATGTGTTGGGTAATTAGGCTCACGTTGTCTTAGAAATTTGCTAGCAATGGCTAATGGCCTAGCTGCCTTCACCATCTGGAACTTGTGATAAAACCATGCTGAGACCATCAAGAGATGCATCTATGGAAAGGATAAAAGGCTTTTAAAAATTTCACTTCACAACACTTCATATAAGTGCTCTCTTCAGTCCCTCAAATGCTGCCTCACAAGCTGGTGTCCAGTCATCAGGGTCAAGCTCACTGAAGGTTCCTGGTCTCTTGCAACCTCTATCGCATTTACCTTTGTGCTTTTGTAGTTAGGGTGAACAAAGGATTTTGCAATTGATAAACAGCCTAGAATAAGTTGTTGATAGTATAGCACCACACTCAAAAAGGATCTGATTTGTTTCTGTGATTAGAGTGCAGCTATCCTCCATCATTAGATTCACAATAGTGAAGTCAGGAATGAACTTCAATTTCTCTTGGTCAAGACGCTCCTTCACTGCCAATAATACAACCAGGAAACACACAGACTGGCGCAGACAACTTTAAGATGTTTCAATGCCTCATCACCGAAGATGCCATCAAAAGCAAGTCATCTAACTAGCACAAAAGAGTAGAAAAATTCAGGTCTCCAAATATGGAGAGCATCATCATGAAAGAAGCTGGACTATCGCACAGCCTTTGTACTCATAAAAACCCAAAGGCATGCCAAAAGCAGTGTATGTTCTATCAGCCTCATGAAGAGGGATGATGTAGAACCCTGATGTTAAATCTGCAGTGCTGAAATAAGAATTTCCACCTACTCTTCTTGACATGGCAAGGGATGTGTGTCCTTAGAGGTCTTGGTATTGAGCCAGTGGAAATTGGTGCAGATCCTTAGATCTCCATTCTTCTTCCAGACCATGACAAGTGCTGAGGCAAATTTGCTCACTGATTTGCTAATGATATATTTCTCCAGCATCTCAATCAGCATGTCTCTCAACTTGTGATAGTGAGTAGGAGGAACCCTGTGATAAGGAAGCCTAACAAGGGACAATCAACAGAACTACAAATCTGATGTAAAAATCTTTTGTCTCACCACAGCCCAGCTTGCCTTCAGAAAAGACATCTTGGACTCTCACCAGCAGCTCAGCCAGCTCAGCTCAGCCAGTTTCCTGAAACTTTACACGCATCAATGTCACTGTCACTCAATCCACAATCCAGCTGCTTAGTGTCAGGACAAATAGACAGATCGGCCAACTTGGTGTTGCATCGTAGCTTGACACATGAGCACTATGAGTCTACCCACCAAAATGTTCCTAGGACATACTCTAGAAGGCTCAACCATGACAGTGGTTCCTGGTGACACAGTGACCATGTGTGGCAGCTTTCCCCATAACAGATACTCCGCCTATGAGAGAAGAGTAACTGCTTGCCGCAGTTTCACTGTGCCAGCTTTTCTGAACATCTCTAGCTAAGTAATTGATTGAAACACAGCTTAGTAACTCAAGCAGTTGTTCACATTCTGGACCTCTGGTTCTGGATGTGATGTGTTTCCATTACTTCTAATCAGACTTCATTGTTTGTATGACGCGTTCAATCACATTTGTACAGATCATAAATTCATCACGCTAGCCAGGAACAACATAAGCCGGCACAATAAACCTGGATTCACATCCTTCAAAATTGAAATCGAATATGCACTTGAGTAGTTATGCAATGAGTAGTTGTGCACAAGGAAGAACACCAGCATCTCTTAGTTTCAGTTCACCCTCTTCACTGATTGCGCATGACATAGAACCTGAATCCAACAGGACTTTTAATGTAGCATGGCCACTGACTGTCACAGAGGTTCACTGGCTCCTTTGTGTTTCTGTGAACCTACAAAAATTTCAGTTTTCTCTGCTGGTACACTCAATCTTGAAATGGCCTGGCTGTAGGCAGTGGCCACAAAGTCAATAAAGTTTACAATAATCATATACTAAGTGTTATTGTTTTCCACACACTCAACAAGGCTGCTGGGTTTGTGCCTGAGAGCTATAGGTTTGCTTGTGTCGCTCCCAACATGCAAAGAGATAAAGTAGAATCGGAAGATGGGGTTAACTGCACCGGTGAAGCAATGCAGGGTTGTGAATGACTAGGGGTTTAGACAAGTTATTGAGACTCCTGTATGATAACAGCTTGTGTGATTGGTGCAAGGCCCATCTTACATACTGTTACTTACTGTTATGCATGTGAAGCATGCACTGCACCTTTTCTTACATCCAGTTTCTTATGAACTTGAAAGAGAAAGACAAAGTGAGATCAGGGTCTGGGAATTGAGAGATAAGCACATGAGAACTTCTGCACTTGGGTCCTCCAGACTCTTACCTCGCCTCCTCAAACACTGGTACACCATCTGGTACATCTATGGCGTTTTTTGAGATGAATCCAATAATCCATAGCAATAATCCATATCAGGCACGGGAACAGTGTTATAGAAATCTCTCATGGGCATATTGAAGTATGTTAGCTCACTGAAATGCCTCTTCAGAATGTTAAATTACCAGTAAGACTGCTGAGCTGCGAGTTATTGTGCAATCCTCAGCATGGTTTACATGGCGGAGATAGCTCATCATCATGTCTTCTTGCTCATGGACTGAAATGCTGTCTGTACCATCACCTCGAAAGAAGAGCTGATGCTTAATATCTGACCGGACAGTTATTTCACTTATCTGTTTAGAAAGGTCAGTCATAAGGCATTTAAAGCAACATTATTATTATTATTATTATTATTATTTTTTGCTCTTGTGCTCCCCCTACAGTTGGAGAGTGTATATCACTTTTACATCACTGTCCTGAATACAAATTGTACTGTGAGCCCCCCTATTATGTACATTTGTTTATGCATTTGTTGACAAAATGAAGGACAGAGAATGCGACTCCCCTTCGTATGCACACGCACACCTTGCAGGCATATGGATGCTACAGATTACAGTATAATCTGTAGCGTCCATATGCCTGCATGATGAGCACGCACACGAAGGGGAGTCGGATTTTGCAACACCAGCAAACACAACATCAGAAGAGGAAGAACAATGTCAACTTACAAGGCAGAGTAATATTACAGGATTTTATTACAGGAGGTTGCAAACTTTCAAGGCTTACTTGGCGTGAGATTGACAAAGACTGACCAAACTTTTTGGCATGAGATGAATTTATTTCTTTGCATGCTAGCCTGAAACCAGACTAAGGTTAGATGACTTTTGGCATCCGGACAAACTACAAAACTCTGTGAGATAGGGATGGCACAGATAAGGTTACAGCCAATATCACTATCTTTCATAAATAACATTGGGATGGACACTCTGTTGTTGTATTTTCACTGTTTTATATTAGAACATGAAACTACATGAAACTACATGAAACTGTCTTGCATCCTTTTATCCCTTTCAGCTCTCACTAACGAGTAAAAACCAGTCAGAGATTTATTCTTGTCCAGTCTCTTGCTCAGTCTCTCTCTCTCTCTTCTTCTCTTCCTCGCTTCCTTCGACAACATCTTTTTCTTCTTCTTCTTCTTCCATACTGGGAATACTGCGCTCGCTTCTTATAGATAGCTTAAGACCCATGGTTGTTGATGTGTGACATGGTGCCGTAAAGCATTATGCAGTTCTCGTTGTTACATAATGTTGCTTTAAGACATCTGTGCTGACCTGAGAAAGGGGTCTGAGGCCAAAACAGGCTGCTGGGCCTTTAAGAGAATTTAATACCCACTGATTAACTGTGTCATTCTGATTTACTATAAAGGAAGATGCTGCTGCTCTACCTCTCCCATAAGTGACTAGCTGACCTCTCCCAAATGTAAATCTCTAAAACACTGGCACCATCAGACTTCGACATATTTAAATCTTAATGTGCAAGAGAAATGTAAATATATGATGAATAAATAATACATAAATAAATATATATGACAGTCCTCTTCATTGTTAACAGATGTAATTTAATTGCTTAATTCAAAAATAAAGGGCAAGTTATGTTGAAAAAAAAAAGTTGTCTGACTCGAGTCACACTAAGAAAAAACCCTCATAGAATAGATGTTCCCAGGTGGCATAAATCACTGTTCTATGGATAGCACATAACATGGCTACTTGAATTATTTACAAAGTTAACTTTAGGCATAGTAGAGAAAATCTGTCACCAGCACAGACTCACTCTCACACACACACCACACGGTGAGAAGGGTCAAACTGCAGAGCCACGGTAGCGCACTCTCAGACCCAAGGCTGTCAGACCCAAACTCTCAGCTCCGGATACAATGTAACACAGTGGTTAAGGCTAAGTAACTACCTGGTCTTGTGTTTTATTACATGTAGGGTACAGAAGGCAGCATTAGTGCACAACGTTTTCAGAAACCCTCAAATTCTATGGCTTGATCACATATGGCCCCCTATTTCCTACATAGCGTAGGGAAGAGGCATAATCTGGCACCAATACAGGCTATATTATGCAGAACAATTTCGTGTAATAATAACATTATAACATCTAGATTTTAACTCTGTTACATTAAAAAGACCTTGTGCACCATAAACGACTATAGCAACAGAGTAGTGGAAGAACAAAGAATACTTTCAATAATTAAATGAATATTTTAATCTGTTAAGCAGATCAAGAAAATAATGTATGTGGACATACAGGATGTGGGCATATACAGCGCCTTACAAATATTTAACCACCTTAAGTCACCAGATTCATCTGGATTACAAGACTTAGTGTTTTTTTTACAAGAGGCTAGTATTTTTAATGCAAACCAGTATGTTCTTAAAGTTAATTTTTAAAGCCAAAATTCAGTTTCAGCAGATCTTAAAAAAAGAAAGAAGAAAAAATGCTGCTTGCATAAGTATTCAACCTCTTCAGACTAGTACCTGGGACAACCACATTTTGATGCAATAACAGCTTTAAGTCTGTTGGAGTAGGTTTCTACCACCTTTGCACACTGTTTAGGAGAGATTTTTGCCCTTTCTTCCTGGCAGATTTGCTCCAGATTGTTCAGGTTGGTTTGTGGATTGCAGTTTTCAGATAATGCCACAGACTGGATTGGACTTGGCCATTGTAGAACATTTGGCTTTTTGTTATTTAACCACCTATCTGTCCTTCAGTTTTTACAAGATGCCCAGTCTCTGCTGAGGAAAATTCTCACAACAGGCTGCCGCCACCCCTATACTTCAATGTTGGGATGGTGTTTGCTGAGGAATGGCCAGTGTTAGGTTTGCCCAATACACAGTGTTTTGAATTTTGGCAGAAAATGTCTCAATTGTCTCAACTGACCACAAAACCTTATTCCACATTTTAGTTGGATCACTTGCTTTCTGGCAAACTTCAGGCATGCTTTGATGTGTTTTTTCTTCAGTAATGGCTTCTTTCTTGCCACCCTCACATACTGGCCAGTTGTATATAGACCTCTTGATATCGTCGACTGGTGCACCTTCACTCCAGTTTCAGCCCCTAAATTCTGTAGCTCCTTCATAGTGGTTGTTGGCCTCTCTGTGGCTTCCCTTTTTGCTCTCATGCTGAGGTTTGAGGGACGGCCTTGTCTAGGCAATATCTGGGTAGTATGATGCTGCTTCTATTGATCCAGCAGTGATCCAAGTTTTACTTTATAGCCTCTTCCTATCTTGTGCATGTTTACAACTTTTTCCTCTAATTTCCTTACTCCTTTAAGCATTTTCATGGCTTTCCATTTTCAAATTCTCAGTCTGGCTAATGGTAGTAGAATTAAGGGGGTCTTTTATCCAGAAAATGTGAACTTTTTTGATGATTCTCAAGTAGAGGCCAACTGTAAGTCAGTTGTGTCCTTGCCAGGGCAAAATCTTTTATCTGTGCAAACTTGGAGCTTTCACAGCACAGGGGTTGAAAAGTAATGCATACAGCATTTTTCAGATAGTAATTTTTTTTTAAGTTAAAGACTACCATACAGAAGAATACACCAGCATGACCTCAGAGGGTTTACAGGAAGAACCATTGGCAATGCTCAAGAACAGAGAGGCCAGGTGATGGCTTCTTAAAATATACAAATATCATGCAGAGTTCTGGGACAAAATCTTATAGACAGATGAGACAAAGAATAACTTGTAAAAGAGTGATGGAAACAGGACAGTGTGGAGAAAAAAGGAACAGCTCTTGATTTAAAGTACAGTACCACCCTTCATTTAATTGATTTCCAATCAGAACAGTCATTAAGTTATAACTTCGTTATGTGTTAATACATTTTTTTGAAGGACTGCAGGGATCTTTTCCCAAACCTCAGTCTTATGAGTTGGTTACATTTATTACTTCTCATAATCCAAATAAACACATTCAGTGATGCTGAGGTCTGGACTCTGGAGTGGTCAGTTGACTGCACAGAGACCACCAGCCGCTTCTCTGTTTGATTTGCCAATGTTCTTCTTTTTGTTTGTCTCCTTTTCTCAGTAACAGCCTGCTGAGAGCTATACATCCTTTCAGACCCATAGCATTGTCATCATCTTACAGTGGAAAGATGGACAGATCTCAGATCTGTTCCTTGTTTCAGATTTCAGATCTCTCAACGGTGAAAGCTTTTCGTGCTGTTTTTCTGTTGATGTCAGTTTTGGTGGTCTACCAGGTCTTGCATAGTTCTCAATCTCAAAATCTCAATTTCTCTATACTGAAAAATAAACGTTTTTTAAAAGTATTTTTTATTTTCCTTTTCCCTGTTCTTATGCAAGTGGTTTATCTTATATATAAAAACTCTAAAATTTCTCTTGAAAATTAATATTAATTTTATTATTAAATGAAAGGTAGTCTAGGATTTTTGCACGGTAGTGTACATCATGGCAATCAAACAATCACTTTTTGCATTACTTGATTGCCTATGGCAAAAGCAGCCTGAATTCTGAAAATGTAGGTGGAGAACATCTCCAAACAAGTAGGAAATTAACAATGGCTGTATTACAGGCCTGGCAGAACATCACCAGTGAAGATACCCAGCATCTAGTGATCTTAAGGAGTCCTGGACTTTAAGCAGTCATCAAAGGACAAGAAACCAAGTGCTAAACATGAAGAATGTTGTCCCACTACTTGTAGCTTTAAAAAATTTAAGAATCAATTTACAACCCTGTTCCGAAAAAAGTTGGGACACTGTACAAAATGCAATGATGTGCAAATAATTTAAACGCTATATTTAATTGAAAATAGTACAAAGACAACATATCAAATGTTGAAATGGTTGAAAAATATCTATACATTTTGAATTTGATGCCAGCAATACCTTTCAAAAAAGTTGGCACAGGAGCATGTTTACCACTGTGTTTCATCACCACTTTTAACAACACTGCAAGCATTTGGAAACTGATGAGACCAGTTGCTGTAGTTTTGAAAGTGAAATGTTTTCCTGTTCTTGCTTGATATAAGATTTCAGCTGCTCAACAGTTTGAGGCCTCTTTGTTGTACTTTTCATTTAATAATGCACCAAATGTTTTTAGTGGGTGACAGGTCTGGACTGCAGGCTAGTTTAGCACCTGGACTCTTTGGGGCCATGCTGCTGTAATATGTCCAGAATGTGGTTTGGCATTGTCTTGCTGAAATAAACAAGGCCTTCCCTGAAAAGGACGTCGTCTGGATGGCAGCATATGTTGCTCCAAATCCTGTATATATCATTCAGCCTTAATGGTGCTTTCACAGATGTGCAATTGCACTAATGCACCCTCCCCATTCGTGTC
>JAILXH010281732.1:27153-47709 GCA_023558415.1 Piaractus mesopotamicus | reverse complement strand
GCTGGGGGGCTTTGTATGAGAAAGCTCTCCCCCCTAACGTAACTTTATTAATTCTAGGTACTAATAGTAAGCCAGCGCCTTGTGATCTAAGTAGGCGTGATGGTTCATATTGAAAGAGAAGTTCACTCAGGTACTGCGGGGTGAGTCCGTTTAGGGCTTTGTAAGTCAGTAAGAGAATTTTATAAGCGATGCGAAATTTAACTGGTAACCAGTGTAAGGTTGATAAAACTGATATGGTCAAACTTTCTGGTTCTTGTAAGAACTCTGGCTGCAGCGTTCTGGACCAACTGAAGCTTGTTAAGGCTTTTGCCGGGACATCCAGCCAGCAGGGCATTACAGTAATCTAGCCTTGAAGTAATAAATGCATGGACTAACTTTTCTGCATCCTGTAGAGATAAAGCATTTCTTAATTTAGCAATATTGCGGAGATGAAGGAAGGCTGTTCTAGTAATATTAGTTATACGTGTGTCGAAGGATAGATTAGGGTCTATAATGACACCAAGGTTTTTTCAGATGAGCTTGATGCCACTGAGAAATTGTTAAGTTTAAGTGTAAAATCAGACAGTTTGTTTTTAGCTGCTTTTGGACCAAGAAGCAGAACCTCCATTTTATCTGAGTTTAGAAGGAGAAAGTTACTCGACATCCAGTCCTTTATGTCTTTTATACAGTCTTCAATCTTGCTAAGCTTAATTTTATCATCTCGGTCGCTTGCTAAATATAACTAAGTGTCATCAGCATAACAGTGGAAACTTAATGGAAGTGGAACAGTGGAACTTAATGTTTTGCTATCTCTCTGATAGGTGTGTTTAATTTTTCAGCCTGATGATGGCTTGCTACATTGGCAGTGAAGAGGGAATCAGACACACCTGGCCTTGAAACAGCTGTGCAGCCAACTAGCCAATTATTTTTGAGCCCCTACAAATAGGGGGCCATGTATGAAAATATTTGTAAATCCTACACCATTCACCTGATTTGGAAGTAAATACCCCCCAGATTAAAGCTGAAAGTCTGCATTTTGAGTTTATATTCATTATTTAATTTTTACTCCAGTATGCTGTGCTAGACAGCTAAAATAACAAGAACTTTGTCAATTGAATTTTATATAGGTGATATTAATGGACCTATCTGTATAAAGGTGATCAAACTGCTTAACTGCTTATAGGTGATTTATCTGCTTACTTATATTTTGCAAATCATGCAAACACTAAATTCCTACCATGAGTTTTGAGCATTCATTAATTTGTAAATTATTAATAAAAATGTTACTTGCAGAGCTCGCCTTGTGTTTTTCACAACTGGCAACAGTCGCCTCAGCCCTTCATCTGATGGCCTGTATTTCTTTAGCTCAAACATCTCTTGAGCCTCCTCTGACATCAGCAACACAAACACCAGAGCTGACCACTGTGTAGAGGATAGTGTCTGTATTGTGAGAACTCCTGTGTTCATATACTTCTGAATCTCACTTGTCAGAGAACTGTCTTTCACTTCGTTTAGGCAGTGGAAGAGATTGATGCTCTTTTCATAGGATTTTGTTTTTCTGATCTTTCTCTTAATATAGTCTACAATGTTCTTCAGACTCACTTCTTTTATGTCCATTTCTGGCTGTAGACTCTTGAGGAGTCTCTGATTGGACTCCAGTGAGAGGCCAAAAAGGAAACGAAGGAAAAGATCCAGGTGTCCATTTTCACGCTTCATGGCCTTATTCACTGCTGTCTTGAGGAGATCACACAGGCTGTGTTTTAAATTCCATGTTATTTTCTCCAGTGTGGTCTGAAGTAGAGGGTTGAATTCATGACTGAATGTGAGGAACACAAATATGGCAGCAAAAAACTCCTGGAAACTCAAATGAACAAAGCTGAACATCTTTTCATCAGTTTTAAAGACTTGTGTACACACTCCAGAGTACACCAAAGCATCATCAACATCAATGCCACATTCTTTCAGATCGTTCTCATAGAATAGGAGTTCTCCTTTCTGTAACTGAAGAAAGGCTAACCTTCCAAGCTTCAGTATGTTCAGTGCCCCTGTTTGTTTGTCTCTTGTTTGAACTGTATTAATCTCTTTTTGTTCTCCTTCATATTTCTCAGACTTTTGCATTGTTTGAAACAGCAGAAACCGTGTGTACATTTCCGTCAGAGTAGTGGGAGCATTTTTCATGTCTTTGCCTTCCGTCAACATCTTCTGAAGCACAGTGACTGAGATCCGACAGAAGACAGGTATGTGACACAAAATATGAAGACTGCGTGCTGTCTTAATGTGAGAGATTATTCTGCTGGCTTGATGCTGATCTCTGATTCTCTTCCTGATATACTCGTCCTTCTGTGGGTCATTGAATCCACGTATTTCTGTTACATGATCAAAGTACTTGCGTGGGATCTGACTGGCTGCTGCAGGTCGTGAGGTTATCCAGATGATAGCAGAGGGAAGAAGTTCTCCTTTGATTAGGCTTGGTATTAGTTTATCAAGAGTTGTTTTCTGTGTAACATTAGATACTTTCTTTTGGTTAAAATTCAGTGAAATTCTACTTTCATCAAGTCCATCTAATATTAAAACCATCCTACATCTACCATTTAATATTTCTGTTACATTCCCACCACAGAGTTCATCATGGAAGTAAAGCAGAAGGTCCAAGAGGCTGCATTGTTCATCTTTGATTAGGTTCAGCTCCCGAAAAGGAAGGAACAGTATGAAATCTACATCCTGATTGCAATTGTCCTCAGCCCAGTCAAGAATAAACTTTTGTACACAGACCGTTTTTCCCACTCCAGCTATTCCCACCGTCAGTACTTTCATCCCAAAAACATTTTGGTCACACGACACTTTGAAAATATCACTGAATTTGATTGGGGTTTCTTCTGTTTTGGGATAAAATGCTTCTACTTGTCTCACTTCGTGCTTAGTGTTCACCCCTCCTGTGCAGCCTTCAGTCACATAAAGGTCTGTGTAAATGTATTCCAAAGGCATAAAATCTCCTTCGAATGAAGTTCCCTCATACAACTTTGCCAATTTTGCTTTAAATTTTGTTTTTGTTGTCCTTCTGATATCACATTGTTCTCCATCTGTTAGAAAATATGAAAAAAATTGAAGCTTTACACAAATGTTTTAATATCTTGGAAGTCAGAGTCAGTGGACATGTCAAAAAGCACAATATCACTTTTTTTATCCATACCCAGCAAACTGCCAACTCCATCATCATTACTGTTATACCAGTAAAGAGAATGTAGCTTTAAAAACTGTAAATCAAATGGTAACAAGTACACATTCCATACCGATCGCATCTCGTTTTTTCATCATGTATTTTGTATTTTGCTTCAGTATAAAAGAGACAGGATTTACTAAGGTCAAATTTTGGATTTGGTATAATTTTGGGGAACTCATTTATAAATAATTATGTTCTTTATACAAAATCTCAATTCCAAAAATGTTGGGACGGTGTGTAAAAGAAAGCAGTGACTTGTAAATCCACTTTAATGTGTATTAAAACAAAAAAGTTCAAAGACAAGGTATATAATGTTTCTCCTTATTCACTCCATTGTTTTTTGTAAATATATGTTCATTCTGACAAGTTGGGAGAGGACAACTTAACACTAGGACAGTTCCGAAATGTTCAAAAAGCACCATAACAGCTGATGCAATTCCATCAGTTTAAGAGCAATGTTCTTCAATGAGTGATTGCAAAGATTTGAGCTATTTCCACCTTTTATACTGCATATCATCAAAACATTCAGGAAATCTGGAGAAATCTCTGTGTGTAATGCTTAAGGCTGAAAACCACAACTGAATGCCTGTGACCTTCAATCCCTCAGATGGCACTGCATTAAAAATCTTGACAAACTGTTCTCAATAAACACCAGTCATTGCTGCATCTACAAACGCAAGTTAAAATTGTACTATGCACAGTAAAAGACATATGTCAATAAATTCAAGAAATGCCGCAGACTTCTCTGGGTCTGAACTTATCTGAAATGGATTTAGGCACAGTGAAAATGTCTATTGTGGTCTGATGACTCAACTTTTAAAGTTATTTGTGGAAATAATAAATGTTATGTTTTCTGGGCCAAAGAAACAGCAGACCATCCAGTTGTTACCAGCATAAAGTTCAAAAGCCAGAGTCTGTCATGGTATGCGGGTGTATTAGTGCCTATGACTTGGGTAGCTTGCACCTTTGTCAAGGCACTTCTAACAGTGAAAGATATATACACAGTTCAGAGCAACATGTTCTACCTTCTAGATGACAACTTTGTCAGGGACATCCATGATAATTTCAACATGAACATGTCAATTTATTGATTTTGTTTTTAAGATTGTTGACAATTTTAAAATTACACTGTTCAGAGAACATTACAGTACATTCTAGAAAAAAAATACAGGCCACCTTAGTATTGATGAGCTTAATAAAGATAAGAAACTGAAAGTTTTCAGTGGGCTTTAATTTTTCAAGAAATTACTCAAAAAAGCTCTCATTTATGCTTCCTTTTTACTGGGGTACTAAATAATATGCAGGCCAAAAAAATTAATTCATGAGCCAAAACTGAGTTTCCAGTTCATTAGATACACTTACTATGTAGATACACTCAATTTATCAGCTAGTCCTACCATATGTGTATATGCATTTTGTAGGATACTGTTACTCAATATTGCCAAATTGTACTATGTGCTATTTGTCAGCCATTTTACACCCCTCTACACAATGCCAAAGTTGTATGTTTGAGGTCTGCCAAAGACATTGACGTTTGCCTACAAATATTGTTCTGTGTATGTGCATTCCCAGCAATGGACCAACACCTTGTCCTTGATGCACCCTGCCTATTATTCAGTGCAATACAGAGATACAGAACAAGCAGCTAAGGAAATCAAGTGAATGTGATGTTCATGCTGATGTATTAATAAAGGTGATAGTGATAACATTATGAATAATTTATTTACCTGCAGTGAGAGCACTATTCGAATATTTAGTTTGAGGTGCAGTGGAGGAAGCTGCTGGACTCTTACAGGTTACCTCTTCGCATATGTCGCCACCTGAGAGACAATGGGATATCAGGATATAAGCATTAAAAAAATAAAAAAAAATGGCTTAAATATTTTTAAATGGGTGTGAAAGAATTTCATTGGAAGGAATTATTCAAATAAACAACTGTATAATCATTAATAAAACAGGTTAATGTGCTCTATTGCTGTTATGTGCTTTTTATTTTTTGTCTTATTTATTATTGAACAAGGTAGAAACTGGCATACAACTGGTTTACGTGGTGTTTGGGTGGGTTATGTCAAGTTGAACACTGTTTCTTAGTTAAAAATTTGAACCAAGGCAATGCAGCAGCTTATAAATAGTATG
This sequence comes from Piaractus mesopotamicus, assembly GCA_023558415.1. Classification (NCBI taxonomy): domain Eukaryota; kingdom Metazoa; phylum Chordata; class Actinopteri; order Characiformes; family Serrasalmidae; genus Piaractus; species Piaractus mesopotamicus. The sequence continues at coordinate 42,374 of JAILXH010281732.1, read as the reverse complement.
TTTATATAGACTGTGAAGTTCTGTGATCATAGTATTGTAAGAAATTGTATTGGTTTATGTCACGCCACTCTCTCAATTGACCTCAAGTCTTAAGATCAGGAAACTGAAAATGCTTAGTGGCTAGTGAACTATTTTGTGTGGATTGGGAGCTATGCTATAGATATTTGTTCTGTTAGAAGGTCCACAAGTGACCCAGTCTTAACTTGACATTTTCTCACAGCCTTTCATCTTTATTAAGGTGTCCAATAATTCTTGATGGTACTGTAAATGATGAACATTATTGGGATTATGTACTTTCTCTAAGATTGATCCGAAGTTCCTCAGCCAGTTGGTTCTGGTTTAAGTTCTTCAAAATATCCAATGTGATCGCCACAGCTCCACTGAGGTCATAGCTTGCAACCATCTTATCCACAGTGTCCAGTCTGTCTGCATTCTCCAGAAGTGCCTTTGGGATGCTCTTAAAACCTTCCACACCACTGGTTAGTTTCCACTGAAATAGCTTAAGGTCCTTTCCCCCCAAGTTCTGCAGAGTGTCCAGCAACACTTGTGAAATGTTTGCCATTTCTTATCACTGGAATTGAAAAAGGATGGCAGATTCAAGTTTAACAGAGGGTGTTTTTTAAAGAAATATCGAAAATACTTACCTTTCTCTATGGGAGTTTCTGATTTGGCAACAATTAAATGTCAGCATCAACGGTCACCACATATAGCATCTACATTTCAGACTATTTTTTGTTTAAAGGAATTACTTCCTTCAAAAATGCAGTGAATGCATCTTCGTGGCAGAAAGGAACACTGATGAAAATAGCTCTGGATTTCTTAATCCTTTTTTTACCATCTTAACAGCTTCAAATATACAACACACTTGTTTAACAAATTTCTCTTGTGCAGCTCAAACACACCTGATTCAACTCAGCAGATCTAGGTTTAGTTGGTACATTACAATAAGGGAATTGAACACTCCTACAGTAGACTGACACACCTTTTGTAAAAATGTAAAACTTATATTTTGATTGCAGTTTATTAATGATATCTGCTTATATGAAACCTTTTGGAGGTAGACTTTTGACTTTTTGTTTGTGTGTGTGTGTATGTGTGTTTTAGGCTTGAAATAATTTTTAATATGTTAATATGTATAACGTGTATAATATGTACTTCTGCAACATAGCTCCTCTAACATAGTGTTAAAGAGCTCTTTAGAACTCTGGCTAGGCCAGAGTTAATGATTACTGGTAAGACACAATGAGGTTCACGCTGTTCTACCTCAGTAAACACACCTGATTAAACTCATCAGTTGATTACCCCTGGTTTAGACCCTTACTTGGTATCTGGTGGGATGGGAACATGCGAACAGTGGGATGGAGAATTGTTCCATCAAAAGCAAATCATCTCTCCTCTTAAAGGCACAAAAACCCACCCCACAGTGAGGTGGAAGCCAATGATGTAGCATAAATTTTAAGGTGGCATCTGGAGTGGCCAATAAGATTTAAGAGAGGGCCATGCTGGCCACTCCTTCTTCAGGCAATACCTAGGGTAACTTCTTCACTTATTAGCATTTCATTTTTGAATCATTGTGCCATTCCTCTTTACCAACCCTCTTCTATGTTTTATTGTTTATTTTTCTTACATTTTATTGAATATCTAATTTGTAGAATGGCATTGGTAAACACGCTAGCCTATATGTGTTCATGGTTCACATATGTGCAGAGCAGTGCTGGGTGCAGTGGCTTTACTATATCCATCAATTTTATATACTTTGATAAAACCAAAACTCAGGCCAAACATGATTTGTGTAAAAGTGACTTGCGGGTCTTACTGGTGAAGCACCAGAACAAAGAGAAAGGGCTTTTTGATATGAGATAAAGCTAACGTAGGGAATCAGGCCCTTTGTTAGAACGCAGACATCTCTTAAGGCAAAGATTAAATTTTTACCCAGGGACATACACTTTCTGCTTTATTACATTCTGCTCATTTAAAAATTAGTTGACTACGCATGATTTATTGTGTCTATAAACAGCTTAATCTTCAATACCTTGCATTGTTCATTACACGGTGTTGTGTATTTATAAAGCCATTGGGTTGCCTTTCTCTCACATGAACATAGAATCCTAGACCTAATTATAGTAATAGTATTTTTTTTTTTTTAATTTTTCAATTGTTTTTATGTCTTTGTTTTAAGGTGTTGGCTATCCTGTCCAATTCAAATTCTTTTGTATAATGTCATATATATTAATATATTTAATCTCACTTGCACTAATTTTATCATAATTCTATCTGGTGTCGGCTAATTGTGGAACAGATCCCCTTTTAAGTTATGGTTCCCCTTTCTGGATATCTGGAAAGCTGCTTTATGACAATGTTGTACAAAGAGCTAGGCATTACAGATAAACTTTAATTCAGGTAAATTTCTTTGTCTTTTTGGCATGGTGTAATTCAATTAAACTGTTATGATTTCCATGTTTAGTGTGTTTTTTACATTTCCGAACAGAAATAAAAATCAACAAGACAACATGTATGTTCTCCTTTTCTAGCTTCCTTCTACTAAGCACAAAGCAGGCATTAAGCAGTTACACAGTCATATGACTTTAAATGTGTTTAAGTGTGCAATGGAACATTCACAGACATACTCAGAGATCAGTTTACTATTAACTATGGCCTTTTTGATGTAAAGCACTACTGTTTTAAAACCCCATCAACCTAGCTGTTTTCACTACCATAATATTGAGACATATCTCAGCTTTTAGTGTTCATGTCAAGATACAACAAGCTGTTAATTTAGCAAATGAAAAAGACAAACTTGCAAAAGTTATCGTAGTGTTAGGGGTAAGCCCCTAATGTCACAACATTTTAGAAGTGCTGCATTGTACGCAAAACAATTTGCTGCTCCTATTTTAAAATCAGCACAGTTAGACTGGTTTAAGCAACATCATTGTCATTTTAGCAGTGATGGATGTCTATAGTTTTTGTGTTGGACACACACACACATGCACACAAACACACACTCACAAAGGTTTTTTTTTTCTACAAGCATCATGCCAACATAACATCACTGCAATGTGTAAACTTACCAGGCCAAATATCTGTTATCCGTTGTACTCCATGGTCAAGTTATGTGTTTTAAAGTCGTTTATTTCCAAATACATTACTACACACACTTCCCTTACCACTTCACTGCCCCCTCACTGCTTTTTCACCACTTCCTCATTATTCATTTCCACCAGATTGTGCCTTTTTTGTAGCTGGTCCTCCTTACAGTTCTCTGGGAAGCTTTCCACAAGATTTTGAAGTGTGTCTGTGTGAATATTTGTCCATTCATCCAGAAGAGTATTTGTGAGGTCAGGCACTGATGTTGTACAAGATGGCCTGGTTCACAATCTCCATTCTAGTTCATCCCAAAGGTGTTTGACGGGGTTGAGGTCAAGTTGAGGCTCTGTGTGGGCCAGTCTAGTTCTTCCATACCAAACTCACCCAACCATGTATTTATGGACCTTGCTCTGTGCAGTGGGGCACAGTCATGCTGGAACAGAAAAGGGCCTTCCCCAAACTGTTCCACAAAGTTGGAAGCATAAATTTAGATTTCCTTTTACTGGAACAAAGGAGACTAGACCAAACCTTGAAAACAACTGAATAGCATTATCCCTCCTCCACCAATCTTTATAGTTGGCACACTGCAGTCAGGCAGGTAACGTTCTCCTGGCATTCGCCAAACTCAGACTCATCCATCAGACTGCCAGATAGAGAAGCGTGATTTGTCACTCCACAGAATACATTTCCACTGCTCCAGAGTCCAGCTGCGGTGTGCTTTACACCACTCCATCTGATGCTTCGCATTGTGCTTGGTGATATAAGGCATTCATGCAGCTGCTTGGCCATGAAAACCCATGCCTTCAAGCTTCCAGCACACAATTTTTGTGCTGATGTTAATGCCACAGGAGGTTTGTAACTCTGCAGTTATTGAGTCAGCAGGTGTTTGTAACTTTTATGCTCTATGCTTCTCAGCACTTGGCGACCTGCTTTGTAACTTTACTTGGTCTGACACTTGTCAGACACTGTGGCTGAGTAGCTGTGGTTCCTAAAAATGAAACGCCTGAATCCAATGATGAAGAGGTGTGTCCCAATACTATTATTATATTATATGTAAATATTATATTTAATTGTTTCATTTCAGAGCATACCAAACATTATATATGTGTTTGTTATCACTGTGTATTGACCTACCTCGTCTTTTTAACTTGTCTTTGGATTTCTCTTTTTGATACTGTTTTCGGATTTTGAACTGCTTTGGCACTTAATCCTGATCTGTTTCCCAACTACTATTAGATTTTCCCATACAGTTTTTGTACGGCCTGTTTTTGTATTATGTCTTTGGCTTACCTTATCTTTTTTACCATTTTATCTGTGAACAGCTAACTAGTCTTGGAGCATTACACACATATTATATTGGTTCAGAGTTTCCTTCTTCCTCTGCTTGTCTGCTTAAATATGATGCGCAACATAGAAATATGTGGAAACACTACTTGGTGGAAAGCTAAAGCCATTGAACTGACTATAGTTGGCCCTATGAACACAAAAGCATCAATAACTGTCCACTGCTAATTTGCATAACATGCAAACCTTGCAGACAATTATTCTTTGTCCTGTTAGCCCTTAGCATGTAGTATTTACAAATCCTTTTGAGAAAAAAAGTATTTAAAACAAGGTGGATAGCATTTGGAAGATACTGACCAATGACATGGTCAATGACATAACAATCCTTCAATGTGCAGAAACAGGTGGGTGAAAATTATGCAACAGATCTGATGTCATCTTGCTCCACTTTTGATTGCCGACATTAGCAGAAACTTTGGCTTTCCTAAACACACTCACTGCTTGTTACAACATAGCATCGAAAGTATTTATTCCCATTAGCCTTTCTATTTAAACCAGCACACATAAATTTTCTTCTGCCCTTCATAAAAACAAGATCAGTTAAACCAGTTAAAGGTCCTGCGTGTTTATACATGCAAACTAGGTGACTGCCAAGAGCAGCACTAGAGCATAATACTAGGGCAAAATACTAGGGAGAGTCTGACTGGATGCTGTTAATGGGAGATTCAGTGATGCAGGAGAGCTTACATAGCAATAGCATATGAAACAATCAAAAATGGGGATAGTAATGACTGTGTGTTTGGGCACAGTGAACCTTCTTGGAGTCTAAGCTGCTGTAATAGTAGTTACTTTGTCTGGCACAATAAGAATGAAACTGTCATACCTACCTTCCCCCCCGCCCCCCCCCAGCTCCAACAGAGTAGGAGTGCTGCTGGACAGGTCAGCTGGCACTCTGTCCTTCTACAGTGTCTCCACTGACACACACACACTGACACACACACTTTCAGCTGCTGCTCACTGAGCCACTCTACATCGGGTTTAAAGTTTGGATATATGACTCTTTAGTTATTGTGTATCTGATAGAAGAGCCTCCTGGAGGAAAATCTGAGTCACCTAACTGGCGAACACGGCAACAATTTTTTACATAAGTGTTAACTAAGGCTGACATTAGTAATATCTCTTTTTCAGAAAAAATACTTACTGTCCTTTTGTTGCCACTTTAACAGATATGTACAGATTTCTGTAGGCCAAACATAAACAATTAGATATTTGAGAACAATAGAAACTATATTATACATGATGTTTTTGAATGTTCTGTCATTTAAGCTTTGGTAAACAGCACCCTCCAGTGTACTGGAAGCAAAAGTGCTGGTTTTGTATAGTCTGTTGTTATGTATGTTGCTGAATGGCAAATCTCATTTCATAAATAAGCATGTTCACATGCTTATAAAAGATGCTTTATTGCTGTATGTATATACATCATCTCATGTGTTTCTCTTTTTATATCCACCAGCACTATTTAGCTGATGTGTAGTAGTTTTTTATTGATCTCTTTTCTAGTGGTAGATAATTTGCTCAGTTTTAACGTAATGTCTAAAACATTAATTAACATAATCCCATGTCTCTCTTCTTCTCTCTGGTCCTCTCTGTCTTTCTCGCTTTCTCTCTCTCTCTCTCTCCCTCCCCCTCCACACACACACACACACACACACACACACACACACACACACACACTTAATTTGTGCCTGAACAAGCTGGATCTCAATCCGACATCTTGTTTATAACATTAAATGTGTGTCATTATCTGTAAATGTTTAAAGAAAAATAAAATAAAATTATAATATTTTGTACAAGTAACTCACTATGTGCTTAGAACAAAGTGTTGCTAATTTAAAACTGAAAGCTTGCTTGTAATGAGATGTGCCATTAATCACATGAACATTTAATTTAATGCCATGCTATACATACATACAATTCCTTTTGAACTTCTCTTTGTATATAATATATATGTATTGGTTCACATGATGACAAAAATAATAATACAACCATAGAGATGCACTGATGCACAGAAAATCCACTTGATGTAATTGTTCAGTTCAATCACCCCACATGATTTACCAGGAAGGCACTTTGCAGAGTCCATCCAAAAATATGTTTGAGAACTCACATATGTGAGAACCATTTTTGCTTATCAATATTGTTGGCCCGTTGTTATCCCTTTGCACCTGTCACAGAAGAGCTTGTCCAGTACAAATTTTTAACACATCCTTTTTATGCATTCTGTGACTTCCCTCTCCTGTCAATCTGCCAGATTTCTCACTACCTAATGTTTTGCAACTTCGTAATTTCCAGTTTAAGGCCAGCACACTTTTTACTCACTTTTTGTTTCTATATTTTCAAGAACATTACTGGGTTCTCATTACAGTGAATGTTCATTGATTATGTTCATTGATCTGTTGGCTTTTTTCTACACATGGCAAGGTGACCAATGTTATTTATGTGTTATGGTGCTTACTGCCTTCCATTTGTAAATTTATAATTGACAAAGAGAAAGACTTAAATGCTTAAAGTTATACATATAACCTTAAATCAGAAAAAGTTAGGATAGTATGGAAAGAGCAAATAAAAAAAGAAAGCAGTAATTTCTAAAATTCACTTGACATAAATTTAATTTTAGACAATATGAACACAAGATATTTGGCTGGCCACCTTCATTTCATTTGTACATATACAAAATCATGTCTTGCAACACATTCCAAAACAAGTTGGGATGGGGGCAATTTAGGGCTAGCTCCTCAACAACGATTGAGGAATATTTTACCCTCTATGGTGCATAAATATGTAAAAAGCCTTATGTTAACTGTTTCCAGAAGTGCGGTACAAAAATGCTTGTTTGGGCTCGGAGGCAGCTGGGATGGACCAAAACACAGTGATTTTTCTGTATTGTGGTCAGAAAAATCAGTATTTAAGGTCTTTTTCGAAAGAAATGGACACTGTGTGCTCCAGACCAAAGGTGGAAAGGACCATCCAAACTGTTACCACCACCAAGTTCAAAAGCCAGGAACTGTCATGTTATGGGGTAGTGGCAGTACTCTTGGCAATGACAACTTAAACTTCTGTGATGGCACCATTAATGCTGAAAAGTACAGATTTTGGAGTAATATATGCTGCCTTCAAGATGAGATCATTTCCAGATCATGCATATTTCAACAAGACAATGCAAAACCACATTCTGCACACATTACATATGTCTCAGAAAAGAGTTCTTCTTTTGCTTTGAAACCCTTATAGCTGTACAGCGTGGTGTTTTACTATTGCTTAAATGGCCAATATTGAACAGAAGTGGAAATTCTAAGCTTTCAGGCATACCTTATATCTAAGAGTAGAGGAATGATGTTTAGACCAGCCCTGCATAGTTTTGTGCTTTTTTAGGTGTGCTTTAACACAAATAATTCAACTCAAGACATGACTAATTCTAGGACACAAGAGCAACTATGCAATGTAGGTGGCACTACAGGACCAGTGCTGGTAAAACACTTAGGCTTAAGCTTGTCATGAAGAACTTCATTTTTTTTTTAACTAGAAAGACTCAAAACTTGAGGGTGAAGGAAGACAAAAACTGTAATCCTCAATAGGATTTTGCAATGTAAAAGATGACAATTATTAGGAAAAATTATTTGGTGTGAGCCCCGACATTGGCCCAGGTCTTAAAGTGTCTGGACCCTCATGGATACATGCACTTATTTTTCTGGGCAACAGGCCCAAACATGCAAAGTGTTCACTGGGCAATGGGCCCATAAATGCATTGCATTAGTTTGGGCGATGCGCCCATATATGCATTACGTTAGCTCTACGAATGAGCCAGTACATGCACTGCAATAGCTTAGGGCAAAGGCACATTCATGTGTAACATAATTTTAGGGCCATACAGAAGGAATGGCCCATGTAATGTGAAGGTAACAGGCCACTTTTTTCAACAACGGCAGCTAGAAGGTTCCTGAACCATTGTTTAGTCATAGGAATCGCATTAGGTAAAATAAAAAAACAAATTGGGAGTATGTGGGTGAGACTTGAGATAACGAATCATAAGGAAAGAAAACCAAACAGCATTCTAAGGAAATTTGAGATAAAGTTATAGACAAGCACAAGATAGGAAAAGGGTACAAAATAATATTTAAGTGTTTGGATATCCCAGTAAGCACTGTTGGATCAGTTGGGAAGAAAATGGAAGCTATATCATACCAGCCAGGCACTGCGTACACAAGGCCGTCCCTCAAAATGCAGCATCAGAGGAAGAAGGGGACTTGTAAGCAAAGCCACAGAGAGGCCAACAATCAATTTAAAAGAGCTGCAGAATTCAGTGGCTGAGGAGTAAAGGTGCACCATTCAACAATATCAAGAGCCATGCATGCAACTAGCATGTATGGGAGGGTGGCAAAAAAGAATGTCATTAGTGAAGAATAAACATTTCAAAGCATGTCTGCTGTCTGCCAGAAAGCATCATTGTGACCTAACTTTGGGGTCACTTGAGACAAAAATTGAGCATTTTTATGTGTGGCACAAACCTAACACTGTATTCCTCTACAAACACCATCCCTACAGTGAAATACTGGGGAGGCAGAATTATGTTGTGGGGATGCTTTTTCTCAGTGGGGACAGGGCATCTTGTTAAAATTGAAAAATGGATAGAAGGCAAAAAATACAGGGAGATGAAAAACATCCTGCTTCAGGCTACTGGAAAACTAAATCTTGAGAGAAATTTCACCTTTCAGTGGGACAGTGATCCAAGACCAAAGCACCACAGGAGTAGTGAACAACAAAAAAGTGAATGTTCTTCAATCGCCAATTCAAAGTCCAGATCTCAGTCCAGTTGAGAATCTGTAGCACTATTTGAAAATTGCAGTACAGAAGTGTCATCCAACCAATGTGCAAAACCTGGAGCAGGTCTGCAGGGAACAAGAGGTGAAAATCACTCCCAAACAGTGTGCAAAGGCATAGAAACTTAACCTGACAGACTTAAAGTTGTTACTGCAGCAAAAAGTGGTTCTACCAAGTGCAAGTCTGAAGTGGTTGAATATTTATGCAAGCAGCATTTTTATACTTATAAAGAGATTAAATACTTTTGCAAGGCAAGGTAATTATGTATAAAGAAATACTGATATTTTTATAATATGTAAAGGTTGAAATCTTAAGTGTTCATGTTTGACTTTTGGGTGTCTGGATTTAAGAAATAAAGGAAGAATATACATACATATAACAGTAACATGACATAATAACATATGTATAACATCAGATTTGACTCTGATGTTTAGTGTAAACATTACTTATTGTGGAACAAAAGTGACTATGGTTTAAGAGTTCAGTTTCACATCCTCACGAAAGGGCTGTAAGAATCAGTTACAGATATGAGACTGAAATGTACTCCAACTGGTTTTTCTCTTTCTAAATAAAAGGAAGTTGCAGCCACCTTAAAGTTCAGTCTGTGCTCCAGAAGTGTATACAGGTGTATACCTAGTGATAAAAATTAGCCTATGGTAAGAATTTGCAGCAAGGAAAATGACATGTGAGAGTGTATCAGTCTAAGGTAATATTTTATGCTGTAGCTCTGAAAACTAACACTGGTAATCCTAATAAAGATGGATTTGGACCTTCTCGCTGAAGACTTTTAAACAAACTCCAGAAAAGGTAATGTTGCTCTTATGGTTTCATTAATGTCTTTATAGTGCCATGGTCATTTTTCTGTTTGTAATTATAGTCTTCAGTATGAAACAGGGTTTCAAACTGAAAAAGGACAGAGAGGTAATACTTTGTGAAATAGGTCATGTGGTCACTTCCTTATAATTTCTGCATGGGAATAAACTTTATCTGATTATAACTACTGAATTTTTCTATATTATGTGTACATATTGCATAGGAAAAAAAACAGTGTCTGTAACATTTAATCTAAATGGGAGTAATATGTTTTCATTCTATGTTGTCTGCATTCAAGAAAAACAAAGATGGGATCTAAAACAAATCAGATTTGACTGTCTGATGTGTAGTCGAACATTACTTCCTGCATGACAAAAGATAGCTTCTTGTAGTGGTTCAGTTTTAAATTCTCATGCAGCCCAGATAACAGCATCAGTGTCATGTTACTGAAAGTTTCCTGGTTGTATTCAACTAGTGCAAACATTGCGCAAATGCGTTTACATGAATAAACTCAATTTATAATTTAAAAGCAGTAAAATAAAAAAAAGTTTTTGTATGTACGAGTGTTACTGTGACCAACAACTGTTCCTTTCAAGTAGTCATATAATGATCATAGAAGTGTGCACCAATGAAATAAATACATATGGTCTGTTAAGATGCTAAGAGGCATATCCTCTCGCTGCTTGTTGTGGTTGAACTTAAACTATGTAGCAGCGAACAACCAGATGTCCATGTATGGCAGTAACAGAATGTGTCATGTTCACAGTCAAGTTGTGAGATTTAACACTGGACGGCACACTGATTTGGAATTTGGAGATATAATAGTTGATAAATGGGTCATTCTCAATTTGGAGTGGGTATCGAAGTAGATCAATTTCTTTCATCTCAAAACTAATAATATTAATCATATATAATCTTATAATATATACAAAAAGAGAGCTTAATTCCAAACATATTTTACAGTCACTGGTGTTATATGAATATGGTGCAACACCAGTGACTGTGACACCAGTGCCATTCTGGTTAAAATTTAGGATTTTGTAAATTGGCTGACTCATTGGCAGTCAGGTGACCTTGTGCAACTATGTAAAGTCAGTAATAAAAGTCATATATGGCATTATTTTAACAACATTTTAATCACCCATCCATTAAAGCACATAATGCTGGTAACACATAGAATTATGTGCTGCCTCATAAACAACATTATTAATACATTAATGAAATATAGTGAGCAAGCGTGGACTTGCCTTCTCATGCCTTGAGATGCTTTCTCTCTGATGAGCCTTGACTCAAGGAAGCAGTTTAACAGTTGAGAATAGAGTTGAAAATACAATGTTAAAATGTATCATAAGAGTCCTGATAACACCAGTGACCAAAATCTCAAAATGCAGTATAATGAAATGTAGTATAATGTTAATGATATATAATGATATATTAAAAATGGTTCTGATAAAAAAGATTAAAAAAGACGAAACCATAAGGGAAAAATATTATTTGATTTTAGGTCAACTGTGTAAACATGCATTCTGAATTTTGGAGCTGTGCCTAATATTTTAAGCATCTTTTTAAGCCCTGCAACTTTTGTTACACGGTTTCCCACTCCAAATCGAGGATGACCCCAAAAAAGCATTAAGTTTGAATTTAAAATTTTTAATTTTTTAAATTCTAAATTTAAAACCAATGTAGACAATATAATAATGGGCTGTTATAAGACTCAGAACTGGCCTTTAACTTTGCATACACATTCCATCTTTGCACCTCAACCTGCTTGTATTTTAGTGGCATGCCACCAAGCAGCCAACAGTTTTTGAAGGAAGCAATTCAGATCGCACATAAGTACTTTAGCTGCTTCAGCTTTAGCCTAGGCTATGGCCACGACTTTGCAAGTAGAGGACCCACACATGTGCCTCGATGATCACAAGGCTTGACACTCACATTCATGAAGCTTCTTAGAGTAGAATGCTGATCTGAATCAGGTTACTCCCTTATGTAAGATTGAGTTAGAAGAATAGATCCTAGATCAGCCCTCCTACTCTGAAAAGCTTTATCAACACATACCCTAGTCTTCATTACGTCAACTCACTGCTAAATAGCATTCTGCCCTTTTCTAAACTAGAAGCAAATTACAAATTGAAGTACATAACCAAAACATTTTCAGATTTGTAAAAATCTACATCATGCAACAAGACAGGCACTCAAAAAAATAAAATAAAATAAATACAACACAAGACACTGACAATGCTTCAAAAAAACAAGATAGTAGTGTGCCTGACTACTTCCTTATAAAGGTGACTTGGTGATTTTATCAATATAAAAAATGTCAGGGCAACGTCATTAGAGTTAGATAAGTTGCAATAATGAAAATGAAGTCTAGCAGGGGGAAGCAAACTTTATTAAACCTCACTGGCTTAAGAACTGCCAACATGTAATGCATGTTTTTGTGGATGAACTATTCACAGGCAGTGGATCTCCAGTGTCCAGCTGTGACAAGGGGTGATAACTACATGATGGATCCTCGATACTCCAGCAGTAGAGGAGAAACCTCTGAAACAAAGTCAGTATCTTTACATCAGCAATTAGTACAAGGAAAGGGATGAGAAAAAGAGCAAATATTGTTTCCTTAACTGCTCAAACTGGTACTAATTATGGTTCTCAGGTTAAAGAGGGCACCATCTCCAGCACCCAGACTTTTGATGAAAAGTGATGGATCCATGTGTGAACGTCCTACAATCTGCATTGACTCTGTGCCCTCAGAAGAGTAAGTGAAACAATTCATTGACTGTAAGATTCAATTGTAATGATAAAACTTTATCCACTCAGAATTAGGAAAAAAGAACAGAAAATTTGTTTGTCACTTACATATTCTCATATTTTCAGGCCTCCAACAATCATTAGTGGAAGTGGAGCCTCTACTTTGAGGTATATATATATATATATACACATATACCTAAGTACATTATTACAATCATTCATCTCAGCAATAAGTGTGTTTTTGCTTGTAACACTATTTGTCTTTAGAATACATGCAAATAAACATTCACACTGTTCAAAAATACATAAAAAAGTAGTTGTTCATATCTCAGTAGCTGGAATGAAAAACAAAGTTTGGTTCCAGACAGTATCTTAAAGCTCCCAGTCATTGCATGAATTTATTCAATTCCATGACTAATACAGTTGAATTCACATACTGAAGTATTAAATCAAACCAGATATTATACCAAACCAAGTACTGCATCACGCACCGTGAGGAAAAATATGAGTTTTTTATATATTATAAAATTAAAAATTGTAATGTAATGTTTAATGAGTTTTAGGTTGAATGAGTCTTAGAAATAATTACTCAAAGCTTTACTCATCAGGGTCCCCAGAGTAAAGAGATCAGCATCTCCAGTGCCCAGCCATGTGTCTATGGAAAGTGATGAGTCCATGTGGGAGCCTCCCACAATCAGTATTGGAAAAGGAGACTCTTCTTTACGGTACCTCTCTGAAAACACTGTGTTAATACTACATTCTTGAAAATAAATGTGTCAAACAGGATCTTTTGCATGATGCCAAAGAAACTTTCAAATTCCTTAAGAACCTTTTTATGGATGGTCCTTTAAAGAACCATTTTTTTAAAAATCAAATGTGTGTGTGAGGAAACTTTTTAAAGTTTAAAGAACCTCCACATAATTGGTATAGAACATTTGCATTGTGTGAAGGTTCTTTAAAACTTTAAAGGGTTCCTCACAATCTGAAATATTGGTAACACTTTATTATAACATGCCCCTATAAACTGAAACTTAATCATTATTAAATAATTTGTAGTTTAATAATTATATAAATGTGACTTGTAAAACTTGTACATGCAATTATTTGATATATTAACCATTTACTTCATTGTTTCATAGTTCTATAATATTTAAGCGTAAGGGGTCCAATTAATGATTATTAATATTTAAAAAAGTATACCAACCACTTAATGTTTAAAAAAGAATTAAAGAAAAGTATATTCATCAACAAAGTACCAAGATAGTAATTTTATGCTTAAATGCTTAACTTTTGAAGTTATATAAATAAATAAATAACTGATATGGTTTCAACAATTCAAAAGAATGTTTAAATATTTGTATGCCACCATGTAAATAATTTTAATAGTAGCATTTATTAATGCATATAAAATTATTATTATATTATTATTATTAATAGTTATTAAGAAATTACTTGATAATAATTTGATGATAATATGCTGCTGTTTTTTTATAGTCTGTTAAGTGGTACCCAAACTTTTTTTCTCAAACATGGTTCTCTAGGGAACCCAAAGTGGTTCTTCTATGGCATTGCCATGAAAAAAATTGTGGAGTACATACACACACACACACACACAGCACGAGGAAAAGGTAATATTGTTTGTCACGTATGCACAGGCTAAATGAGGCATATTAGAGGGAAGTAACACTCACTGCTAGGTTCTCATCATGGCTTTCAGGATAAAGACAGTACCAACCCAGGCCCCCAGCTGTATTTCTATAAAGACAGATGGGTCCATGTGTGAGCCTCCTACAATCAGCAGTGGAAAAGAAACCTCTACTTTACGGTACGTCAGAAAGTGGTAAACAACTATTCTGAGAATTAAGGTTCAAAAGGTATTCCTGAATTGTGTTAATTAAATTTGGTAGACGTTACACATCACTTTATATAGTTTTTCCTACTATGTGAATACTGGAATAATTGATAACAGGAGAACAAATAAGGGATTTCCCACATGTGTGTTGTAATTTAGGAGAAATGTTAAGTAAAAAAAAAAAGGGGATGAGGAAAAAGAAATATTGTCAATATAGTTTTACTCAGGCTAAACAATTTATATTAAAGAAAGTATTACTCTACACCTTACTCACCATGGTTCTCAGGATAAAGAAATCAAAATCACCAGCCCGTATGAAGAATGACGGGTCCATGTGGGAGCCTCCTACAATCAGAAGTGGAGAAGGAACCTCCGATGCATGGTACATCTGTTCAAATACCCATATATATTGTGAATACATTATCTTAACCCTTGTGTGGTGTTGATGTATTTGTTACTCAGTGGGTCTGGTGGACTGCGTTATTGTTTTTTAAAAATCAATACAGCCATACACAGATGTTTAAAATACAGGTGGCCAGCGTAGGGTCCTCCTTTTGCA
>JAILXH010281732.1:4966-18875 GCA_023558415.1 Piaractus mesopotamicus | reverse complement strand
GTTTCTGCAAGGTTTCACACTTCTTGATTGAACTGTATTAAATATTGTATTTATTTCTCCTTTTCAGACTAACTGGCTGTAGTCTTACTACAAACTCCTGTGAAGAACTAAAATCAGCTCTACAATCCACAGGCTCCCCACTGCTAGAACTGGACCTCAGTAACAACAGCCTGCAGGATTCTGGAGTGGAGTTACTCTCTGCTGGACTGAAGTGTTCACACAGTAAACTAGAGATACTCAGGTGAGAGTTCTAGTGATAAACTCAAGGAACTGTGTATATCATAGATGTGAGTTCAATATCTGAATCATCAAACCAGTAAGTGCTGTGTTCTTCAATCTTTTTGAACATGACATTATGACCATAAATACATAACTAAATAGGTGTCAGTTTTAATTGGAATAAAGTTAAGTACATACATTTTACAGATAATAACAAAACTACTGCTGTAATGTACTCATTTAGACATGGAAGTAATTTTATCTTTTAGAACAATATAAATTTCTTCTTCTTATTGTCTGATACCTACTCTACTAAGAGAACATATGAACTACATAAATGTTTATTTGAATATTTTATTAGACTCGCTCAATAAGTCTCAACAAATTATTGTGAGACTTGATTCCATAACACAATGTTTAAATTCTGTACTATATTTATTTTTCCTTTGCAGACTAGCTGGCTGTGATCTTACTGCAAAGTCTTGTGAAAAACTCAGCTCAGCTTTAAAATTAGCTGATTCCTCACTGAAAGTACTGGACCTAAGTTACAATGAAGTGCAGGATACTGGTGTGAAGATACTATCTGCTGAACTGAAGAGTTCACCCTGTAAACTCGAGGTACTCAGGTGAGATTTCAGAAGAATTTAATATTGAGTGTTATGTGGAAGCCTTGAAATAATAATGTAAACATAAAACAAAATTCTTTCATATATGCGTATTAGGGCTACATAATTAATTGAGGACAGCATCAACAGCACTGATGCTCTGCTATTTGAATATATTTAATTATTTAATACATTTTTACCACCACTATGATAATGCTAATTTCCAGTAGCTATGGGATTTGCAATGGTATGTTAGCACCAAGCTAATGGTGATCTAAATTAATTTTCCCATTATTTGCTTAATGGCATTTATAGCAGGTAAATTAGTGCATAAAATAGCAGTTACTGACAAATCCTTTGCAAAGAAAAACCCCGTCAAGTCTGAGATAATGCATAATTTGCACGTTTCAAAGACAGAGTATATTATAATGCACACAATGGATACCTTTTTTAATCTTATTAACACAATGAAAGAGCACTTACCAATAATAATTGCACTCTGAATGAGCTTGCATACAAAAATCACATTCACAATTCACAAAAATCACAATTTCCACCAACACCACAATGTACTATGACCAACTTGGACATGTACACACCATTACTTAAATGAACTAAATCTTTAAAGCAAAAATCGACAATCTGAATTAGTCACCCAAAGTAAAGTTTTATTGCTAAGCTTATTTGATCCATTTGAAAAGCACTTATTAATCGTTTGTACTCTGCACAGTCAGTTGTACTCTTAATGAGCTTGCAAACTTACTTTAAAAAAAATCACAGTGTATCCAGTTCACAATCACATCCCCATCACAAATTACTGCAGACAACTTGGACATGCACACAATATAATTGGTTTGGCTGAGAACTGAAATGAGTTAAATGTGTCATCACAAAAATCTCTGAACATATTGCTGGTGAAACATTTAAATTAGTAAGGTTAAAAGAGGACTAAACAAAAATCCAGGAAACACTTGAAAAATGACATTATCCTTAACTAGGCTTGTCTCATAAATTCCTAACCTGAAAAGTTTCTTTAGAGCTTTAGATATGGAACAAATGCCTGTCACTTTAGTTTAAGGGTCCTTTATGTGAATACAATGCAGAGATGGAAAGTAATGAATTACTAAATTCGTACATTTACTTATTATTACATTTTCTTTTTTTATTTAATTTTACTTATTAACTTTCAATAATGCACCTATACTTTGCTACTTTAACTTTTAATAACATTACAGAGTCAAACATAAATGCATGAATTGACCATGAATTGAATTGGCCAATTAAAAGAAAGCCTGATTGAATTGAAAATATTCTGTTCTGAAAGCTGATTTAAAAAAAACATTTAAAAAACACATTTTTGTGTGCAAGGGGTCTTTAACATAAACTGTTAGCAAAATTGTTTTTTGACTGTATTGAACTACGTTCTGTATTTTATTTATTTCTTCTTTGCAGGCTAGCTGGCTGTAATCTCACATCCCACTCTTGTGAAAAACTAACATCAATTCTACAATCTGCAAACTCCCTCCTGAAGGAGCTAGACCTCTGTAACAATGATCTGCAAGATTCAGGAGTAAAACTGCTCTCTTTAAAACTGAAGAATTCGTCTTGTAAACTGGAGGTATTGAGGTGAGGTTTCACTCTTGAGGGCACATGTAGCTTCAGTGCTCTGCTTATTGGGATAACAAAGGTATTAAAACATGGTAACTTAAATAAATTAGAATATATTAACGTAACCTAGTATTTATTCTTGCATCTTCCAAAAACTGTATGAAGTCTGCATACAAGTCTGGTCAGATAAACCTGTGCATTGATCCACTTATGGTCATAGATCTGAGTTAAAAAAATTTGGGCTATGAACTCCAGTTTGACTTTGTAAAACTTGCACTACTGTATAATGCTGTAGGAATAAATAACTATTTTTAATTGAGTGGTTTAATGACAAGACAACAAAAAATGACTACTGCTGTGCCAGAAACTGCTTAGTAATACAGATATCATTAAAAGCTGACATATTCTTGATTGTTTTCAAGAGAACACCTCAAGTGAACTCTTATTTTTTGATGGTATATGATCCTGTCTCTGCTTTGGTTCAGAGCACATGTTCTCCACAGAAATGTTTATCTGAATAATGATGATGAACTGTGTACTATACTATAGTTGCTCCTTATTTGCAGACTAGCTGGCTGTAATCTCACAATGAACTCGTGTGAAAAATTAATATCAGCTCTACATTCAGCAAACTCTTCCATTAAAGAATTGGACCTCAGTTACAACGACCTGCAGGATTCAGGAGTGAGGCTGCTCTCTACCAGACAGAAGAGTTCAAACTGTAAACTGGACATACTCAGGTGAGGTACTTGACTGGAAAATGCCATGCAAATGTAACAGGCAGCAAGTTATTTTTTTTACTATATGTTATATATTGCTTGCCAAAGCATTGAACACCTTTGAAGGTTATAAAAATGTTATAGACTACAAATACTTTCCCTCATATATCCTATATTCATACACACATGCACTAAATATTTAAAGCAAAAATAACTTGTCCCTACATATTTTAAACAAAAATGAATAATGAATGATAAAATAATAAATAATTTCCATCAGTCATCAATCACTTTCTGCAAGCCTCACTACCCCAATTGAACTGTATTTTGTAGTGTATTTATTCTTATTCGCAGATTAACATGCTGTAGTCTTACTGCCAACTCCTGCGAAAAACTAGCATCTGCTCTACAATCTGCAAACCTACCCCTGAAAGAACTTGACCTCAGTAACAACAATGTTCAGGATTCAGGAGTGGAGCTGCTCTGTACTGCATTGAAAAGTCCAAATTGTAAACTAGAGATACTCAGGTGAGAACACTGAGCCCTGTTCACTATTAAGGTCACTATTTATGGTTTTATTATTTCATTTAAAAATTATTTTTATCTTGTACTCACAACCCCAACAATGTACAGATAAGTTAAATAATTGTGATTGCGTTGTTTAAGAACATGATGAACACATTTAACAAAATCCTTCTTCAACCATTTTGTAAGATCTTTTCCACCAACTTTCCCTTTGCAGACTAAGTCTGTGTAACCTAAGGGACAAGTCTTGTGAAAATTTGGGGTTAGTTTTACAAATCGAAACCTCCCCCTTGAAAGAGCTGGATCTCAGTAACAATGATCTGCAGGATTCAGGAGTGGAGCTGCTTTCCATTGGACTAAAGAATTCACACTGTAAACTGGAGATACTCAGGTGAGCTTCTTGTAAATAAGTTGATGAATAGTAAATATTAAGCAGTGAATTTTATCTTTTTCATATCAAAAATGAACTAAACTGAATTTATTTGTGAAATTGGCCACATACTTATGAAAGTGTTCAAAGTCTTTTTGGAAAGTTGTTTGGAAGGCAAGGACAACTACCTTTACTAACTTAACTATGCATTATTTCACTTTCGGAAGCCATAAAACTTTAGTAATATACAGAGCAAACTTTTTTGAAATTTGTATGATGTTCTTTACTCTTACACACTCACACGGATTTATGCACAAACACCCATATGCAACATACACTTCATCCATATACTCACATAATGATTAAACTGTCAAAGTAAATTCTATTAATAAATTGTTCATTTATTTGCACCAGGCTGCCTGCCTACTTTTCATTCAAATACTGACTGCTGCCAATATTTTGAGAAAGATGTCACATACTACAAAACATTCAGAGTCTGTTCAAGTCTTTATTCTTACATATATGTCTCAATGCCTTTTTTTCCTCCATGCTTCTAGTTTTTATTGGTTGCTGCTTCAATCACATGATGAGTTACATCACTAACCATCTCAAACTACAAAACTCATGAACATTTTGAGTCATGAAAGTCAAATGTTTGAAAATATGGGAAGGCCTCTGATCACTCCAGACAGAAAGCTAAGGAGTGACTCATTTCCCGTTTCACACTACCAGATTACTACTGTCCAATCGTGCTCCTGACCCAGAAAATCATTTCAGATTCAAAATTGTCCAAAGGGGTTAATTGGGGTTATAAACAGGCTGATCATCATGTAGTGTAGCCCCAGCCATACTAAACTTAGAAAGACATGTATAGCATGTTATAATATGTTAGTGCTTGTTGTTTTTGAATATTTCTGCACATTCTTGCATCCTTTGACTAGCTCCTTCTTATTTTTTTCTCTCTGCAGATTGTCTGGTTGTTTGGTTACCAAGGAAGGCTGTATCACTCTGGCTTCAGCTTTAAGTGTAAACCCATCATACCTAAAAGAACTGGTTCTAACCTACAATCATCTAGGAGATGCAGGAGTTAAGCTACTCTCTGTTAAACTGGAGGATTCACAGTACAAACTGGAAACACTCAGGTATGTATAGAATTTCATATAAATGCAGATTTAAACATTGCATTGGGATGACACATTTCCAAAAAAAAAAAAAAATAGTGCAAGATGCAAGAACATCTGTATAATTCATTCAACCATGTACATTTCCTGTCCCCCAAATTCTTTTTTAGTATTGATTTTTATTTTTTTATTTGATTTAAAATTCCTCACAAAATTCTAAATCACATCTTAAATGCTGAGCTAAACTACTTACAGAATGACTAACCTGAGCTACATATTAATTAAATACAAGACTAAGAATAATATTTCTTTAAATCAACTGGTGCACAACACATTTCTCAAACACATTAGAATATTAATGTCTAACCAATTTAGTTCAAAATCACTGTACATGCTATTAAGCTAGTTAAGTTCTCTACAAATCAAAATGTGGTCACAAGTTACTTAATTGGGGATGTTCCATATTCTTTTCTTGTTTTAGGGTGGAGCATGCAGGACAGAGCAGGATCAAACCAGCACTAAGAAAATGTAAGTTCACTGTGTACAGTGTAATGTTCACTCACTCACTCATACACATTTTATATTGCTATCCTCTCTTCCAAACTTCTTGTGTGTTAATGTCTTTTGTCCTTGTCCTTTAATCTCTTGTCTTGTGTGCAGATGCCTGTAAGCTCACACTGGACCCAAACACAGCACACAGACGTCTTTCTCTGTCTCAGGAGAACAGGAAGGTGACATGTGTAAGACATCGGGAGCCATACCCTGATCATCCAGAGAGATTTGATGAATATGAACAGGTGCTATGTAGACAGAGTCTGACTGGATGCTGTTACTGGGAGGCTAAGTGGAGTGTGAGTGCTGTTATAGCTGTGACATATAAAGGAATCAGCAGGAAAGGCGGAAGTAATGACCGGGTGTTTGGAAACAATAAAACGTCTTGGAGTCTGGACTGCTCTAATGTCAGTTACTCTGCCAGGCACAATATGAAGGGAACTGTCATACCTGCCCCTTCTTCCAGCTCTAACAGAGTAGGAGTATATCTGGACTGGATGGCTGGCACTCTGTCCTTCTACAGCGTCTCCCCTGACACACACACTTTGACTCACTTACACACATTCCACTCTACATTCACTGAACCCCTATATGCAGGGTTTAGAGTGTGGGATTCTGACTCATCGGTATGTATTTGTGAAACATAAGAGCATTCTATGTGTTTGTGGAAGCGTTTCAGTTAAAATACACTTCTACACATTGAATTATATGATTTTACTGTATCGATCCAATTTGCATTATTCATGAAGTGACCTATGCAATAAGATTTGTTGGAGTTTTAAAATGTGCATTATAGCTACACATTGCTGACGTATCCCTATCCCTAACCCTATTTACTGTAGTGAATGGAAAAACTGCAGCTGAAAAGTAATAACCACACCAATTTAACCTGGAACACAAGCCAAATGAACAGTCAAAGATACATGTTTAACATTTTTTATGACAATTGTGCAATTGTGTTAAGTTCCCAATATTTTCTTTATGATAAATTCATTTTATGGAAGGTATTTTCTGACATTTGAAATCCTGTAGCTTATTCAGTGATTGAGAGCTTTGAACACAGATCACAGCACAGGTCAAATTCAGTGTACATGAACATGCAGAGCATGGAAATGGGGAGTGTCCAGAGTATGAGTGGACACACTGCCCCACCTCCAATCTCTACCATGTAAAATCTTCCTTCAATGTTCGTTCTGCACACCTTAGACAAAATGGCAAAGTAGGAGTCAGTGGTGTCATTGTATCCACTCATGCAGCATAATTTTATATACAGTGTTATATGTTTTTATGTTTGTTAGAAAAATACATTTGGCCTACCCAATCACACTTAAGTTAGTATATTTAAAAGTAGCATATTCAAAGGTAGCATATACAAATGTCCATTTTTTGTACCAATATATAATTTTTTTCTTTATAATGTTGGTTATAGTTGGTTAAAGCCCTTTACATTAAGTGTTATCATCTTTATTTCATAATTTGTTACAAGTATATTGTGCAAGCAGAATTTTAAATATGATGTGCAGAACAAATATACTGTGCAGCGGCATCAATTCTAGAACACATACAAGAAAAATCAAGAAAAAGAACATCCCTTTCTACTTCCCTCCTGCCTCTTTTGCAACTGACAGGACATTAGAATCAAATGGAACTGATTAAGCAATCAATATAAGACATTTCAGAAAAAATTACCCAAACAGTATGTGTGAACTACCAAAGAAAATACACCTCTGGTAGCCAGTCCACATTTGTGATTCCAGGAGCATGGAGAACTTAAAGAAATGGCATGAATGCCTCAACATTCTTGGGCTGACTGTTTTTGAGTTTTTGCATTTTTGCAAGAGAGCATTGTAGCCTACTTATCGTTTGTGTTTTGGCCTGATGAATTCTATGAGAAAAAACACCTTGTTGATGAAAGAGGTCAGTGTCAAATAACCAAACAGGCTGACAGGAAGGCTACAGGAACCTGAATAACCGTTCTTTAGAACTGTGGAGATTAGTGCACACCAAACCCTGAGGTGAATAAGTTACAACAGCAAAAGCCCACATCAGGTTCCACTCCTGTCAACAGGAATGTAAGGCTACAGTAAGCACATGCTGACCAAGACTGAAAAGTTTAATATTGTTAAAATGTTGGTGGTGGTTAAATGGTGTAATGAATGTTTTTTGTCATACTCGTTTATTTGTCAAAATGTTTTCTTTGCATATATTGAACCCCTTGTATCACTTGTCTTGGATTCAATGTTATTTGGTCTCGTCTTTGTCTCTGCTATTGGTCTTGCCAAATTTAGTCTCTGATGTGGACCAAGACCAAATGCTGCTTTAATACATATATTTTATGCACTTCCTTTCTTTTAACTGTCACAAATGCACACTGTCTTGCACTCAAGCACCTTACAACCAGATCAATGAGTCTGCTTTTGTTTAATTTATGTACCTGACTTTGGTTGGATGCATTCAGAGCAGGCATTAATCAACAAGAATCTCAGGGCACGGATGCATGAATGTCTCTTCAAAAACTCAGAAAACTTCCACACTAAATTTAGCTATGGACTGTTAGAGCCATGTTCTTATTTTTTACTACATTTCTGTTTTCATATTGAAGCATTCATGTTTATACCAGTTTATATTTCTCATTGGCTTCAACAGTTTTGACTGGTTCATTTTGGTTCATTTCTCTGGATACTTTCACTGGATATCACTGTGTTTGAGTTTTCATCCAATACTCACTGACAGTCATGCTTAAAATTACTTCAGGTAACAGTAGACAAAATGTGATGAAAAAGTCTTGCGCATACTGATTGAGTTAATATCAACTAAGATATTTGCTATTAGTATAGTGTGCTAGTGTAGTATACCAGGACAACACATTAACTGACCTTTAGTATTGTTTGCTAATGTCCTATCTATGAAACTAGCTCTATGAACAATTGTGTTCATTTCAATATCTATAAAGATTTGTCTCTCTTTGTGAAATATATGGTTGTGTGCAAATGTTTGAGCACTTAGTCAAATTACATATTTTGTTGATTTTTAAGCTCAAAAGAAGTTGTCAGTCTTTGCAGTTTTAATCATACTAAATTGTAATTGTGCCATGTGCAAAAGTCTAGACCACTACAATTGTAATGTCTTATAATTTAATTAAATTCTTTTGTCTTAACTGACTTATTAGGACTGGTTAGGCAGGTTAATAATAATTAATAAGTTCCCTGACTCTTCAAACCTTGTGGTAATACTCAATAACATCTAAGCAGCTGGTTTAGGATCTGAAAATTAAACTAATTAATGCCTACAAAGGAAAGCTATAAAAAGATATCAAAGTACTGTTCACGTCCAGGATGTGTTAATGCTGGTGAATTTACTGTATATATTCATAAAGGATACAAAGTGAGAAAAAACATGAGATAGTGTTTCTGTACATAAAGTTTTAATTGTAGATCAGCAATTATTGCATATATGCAAAAATCAAGTGCAGCTCAACAGTGGAAACAGCCAACTGATAACCTTTAAAAGTAGGTAGAGTCCCTGATATAACAACATGATATACTGCTTTTGCATGTTGGATAGTAATGAGTAAAGTTTTTTTAAAATAATTTTTATTTTATATAATTTTTATCTTTTATTTTATTGTTTTCTCCAAGGTCTTTTGTGATATACAGTATGTGTGGGTTTATGTATATAGAACAGTCATGATTCATTTAACTCACTTTATCTAGTACTTGTATTTACAGAGTGGTATTTAACATTTGGCTATACCTGATTAACATAGAAATAGCAGACTTGCTTCCCAGCCACTGGACACTGATCTGTACCAAAGCATGAGCCTCCTTAGACTGTTCATTCTATGTGAAGAGTGTATGTTTCCCTGAAGACTCAGAGACATGTGTCACACAAATAAACTGAAGAGTTAGAATACACCCAAAATCCTGCATAAAGTGGTTCAGTGAATGTGGAGCTGAATGTGTGTAAGTGTGTCAGCATGTGTGTGTCAGTGGAGATGCTGTAGAAGGACAGAGTGCCAACTGACCAGTCCAGATACACTCCTACTCTGTTAGAGGAAGAGGCAGGGGCAGGTATGACAGTTCTCTTCTTTTTGTGCATGACACAGTAGCTGTTATTAGAGCAGTACAGACTCCAGGACTTTTCATTGCATCCATACACAGTGTCAGTACTGTCTCCTTTCCTGCTGATTCCTTTATAAGTCATTGCTATTTCAGCAGATCCATTCCATTTAGCCTCCCAGTAACAGCGTCCAGTCAGACTCTCTTTACACAACACCTGCTCCCAACCATCAAATCTCTCTGGATGGTCAGGATATGACTGCTTTTGTTCTACACATGTCACCTTTCTGTTCCCCTCAGACAGAGAAAGATGTGCATGCACTGTGTTTGGATCCAGTGTGAGCTCACAGGCATCTGTAGATTAGAACAGAGGACATGAAAACAAATTGTATGTGTGTGTGTGTGTGTGTGTGTGCAAACTTTACACTGATCAAAATGAAACTTACACTTTCTTAGCCCTGGTTTGATTCTGATTTTCCCTGCATAATCCATCCTTGAGATGAAAGAAACACAAATATAAACCATTTTACATTAATATGTCCACTATTTTTAAAATGTATTCATTTCACTTTTGTTTTTTTCTCCAATCCTTTTCTGTGTCCCTCAAACACATAAACACATGCTTGCTTGAGCCGTCATGTCTGTTGATGGTGATGTTGGATAGCTTTAGCTGATCTTTGAATTTCTTTTTTATAATTCTGCAGAATGCCTGTCTGTTTGAAATTGCTTAACAACTTGCATTTTGAAGCATTTATGCTATGACAGACACCCTTGCTAGAAATGTGCAAGAAGCATATGATTGTGGTTTCTTTACCACACATAAACAAATACAAATTTGGCTCCACACAGTTTTACATACCTGAGTGTGGTCAGTCTACAGTGTGGATCCTCCAACTGAGCAGAAAGCAACTTCACTCCTGACTCCCCTGGATAGTTGTAGGTCAGATCTAGTTCTTTCAGGTGTGAGGGGTTCGATTTTAGAGCTGAAGCCAGTGATGAGCAGCCTTGCTCTGTGACCATACAACCAGACAATCTGCAGAGAGGAAGGAAAAAAAGGGTAAAATGGGATTTACCTGGAGAAAAATAAAGATGCAGTATGAACATACATGAACACTTATACCAAACAGGAAGTGACAAAACTAAAATAACAGCTTCTATTTGCAATACTTTAAACAGTCTGCCTGATTCAATATATGTTTTAAAAATGGTAAAATGTGTTTTATTGTAATGAATTTAAAGGAGTGGGAATCATTGACAGTATATAGCAACTGGACTCAGTCATTCCATTATTTTCAGTGGGGACAAGGTAAAGTCAACTATGTTACTTCTTTCTATTGACCAATGACATCTCTCCTTACAATTCTTCTATGGCTTCTATTCCTTTAATACTCCACTGTGTAGTTGATGTTGTGACTATATTTTGACTATTTATGCTTAGGCTTGACTTTATGTTTTTTATGTTTTACTGTGCATTGGCCATTTTAGCTCTTTAGACTCTATGTAAATAATTTATGCACAGAGCTTGTAAATAGGACTTGCAGATGTGTACAATAAGTGTGGGTTTGTTTTGCTTGCAGTTTGACTATTTATGGCATAACATTTAAAGTAATTTTACTTCTATGCATGGACACCTGCTTGCTGAGAGCTAATTAGCTATATTTGAGCCTATGTTCTTATTTTGAAATAAAGCAATTGAGTACCCAGTGTTTGTCCTCACACATTATCCCCCACTAAGGTGATGGTAGCAGTTTTTAAATAAAACCTTTCCTAACTTGGGGTTACATGTTAAAGTGTTTTATTTGTGTCCACAATCTTGCAGTACTGTTTTAATGTTTACAATAAAAAAGATGAACTATATATGTATTGTGGCAATTTCTCTACCCATTTGCCACCACTTTTTTCTGTTCTTACTTTCTCTGAACTCCACGTACTTCACTAAGACCTCTGCCTTTTATGGAAGCTGAGATGGATGTTTACTTTAATGTGTTTGAATGCATCACTATGCCTTTACATTGGGCAAGGAAAGTCCTTCCAGGAATAAATTCACATAAATCTCACTTGAGTATCTCCAATTTACAATGCAGGCTCTTCAGACCAGCAGAAAGCAGCTCCATTCCTGAATCCTGCAGGTCATTGTTACTGAGGTCCAATTCTTTAAGGGAGGAGTTCGGTGATTGTAAAGTTGATTGCAGATTTTCACAAGTTTTTTTGCCAAGATTACACAAAGCCAGTCTGCAGAAGGGATACAACAAATGGATTTTACATTATAAGAAAAAGAAGGGGAATGAAACATAAATCAAAATGTCCCTAGAGTTACTCCTAAGCATAAATTATCATTGTGTTACCATTACCAACTGTGCAATAGTACAATACTATTTGAGGATACTCACAGAGCTTTTCTGGATACTTTGACTACTGGAAACAGCCTCAGAAGACATTCCTCTGATGGTTCATATGTGCTCAAGTCAAATACATCCAGCTCTTCTTCCGAGTTCAGCAATAAAAACGCAAGAGCTGACCAATGAGCAGGAGACAGACTGACTCCATGGAGACGTCTGTTACCTTTTTTCTGTAAGAACATTTGGACTTCCTGCACTAGAGAATGATCATTCAGTTCATTGAGACAGTGGATCAGATTGATGGATGTGTCTGGAGAGACATTCTGTATAATCTTCTTCTTGATGTATTTGACTGTTAGCTCTTTGCTGTGACAGATGCTTTCTGTTTCAGCCAGTAGGTCTTGTAAGAGGGAGTGATTGGACTCCAGTGAGAGACCCAAAAGAAAACGAAGAAAAAGATCCATATGTCCGTTCTCACTCTGTAAGGCCTTGTCCACTGCACTGTTAAGGAAGTCAACCATTGCTGACTTGCTGAAACGCTCAGACAGTTCAGCAGTTTTCTGTTTCAAATAGTTTTCGTTGACAAAACACAGAAATGTATATAAAGCTGCAAGGAACTGCTGAATGCTTAGATGTACAAAGCTGAACACCTTCTCCAGGTGCAGACAAAATTCCTCTCTGAAGATTTGTGTACACATTTCTGAGTAAACTGTTGCTTCTGTGATACTAATGCCACACTCTTGCAGATCTTCTTCATAGATTAGGTTCCCTTTATTCAGCTGGTGGAAAGCCAATTTTCCCAGTTCTAGAATACTTTCTCTTGTCTGATGAGGGTCAATCTCACAGGTTTGACTGTGCTTTTGGCTCTTGTGTTTGATTTGAAAGATCAGGAAATGTGTGAACACCTGAGTCAGGGTTTGAGGCATCTGTCCACTCTCTGCTTCACCCAACATTCTCTCTAAAACAGTGGCTACGATCCAACAGAATACTGGTATATGACACATGATGCAGAGGATTCCTGATGACCTCACGTGTTTGATCATTTTACTGGCCAGGCCCTGATCACTGATTCTTTTCCTGAAGTACTCCTGTTTCTGAAGGTCAGTAAAGCCTCTCACCTCTGTTACACGGTCAACACACTCAGGCGGGATCCAACTGACTGCAGCTGGTCGAGATGTTATCCAGATGAGAGCAGAGGGAAGCAGATTACCTTTAATGAGGTTTGTCAGCAGCATATCTACAGAGGATGGCTTTTCTATATCCTCCAAGTTCTCATTGCTCTGGAAATTTAGAGGCAGGCGACACTCATCCAGACCATCAAATATGAACATGATTTTGTAGTATCTATAATGTCTTGGTTGTAATTTCTGTGTTTCAGGGAAAAAGCAATGAAGAAGACTAATGAGATTGAGCTTTTCATTCTTCAGCAAATTTAGCTCTCTGAAAGGAAGTGGAAACATGAAGATGACATCTTGATTTACTTTTCCTTCAGCCCAATCCAGAATAAACTTCTGCACAGAGACTGTTTTTCCAATTCCAGTAATGCCTTGGGTCAGTACAGTTCTGATGGGCTTCTCTTGTTCTGAACACAACTTAAAGATATCACTGCATTTGATGAGTTTCTCCTGTTTTGCCTCTTTCTTGAATACAGTTTCAATCTGTGTCAGCTCATGTTTTTGACTGATTGCCTTACTCCCACCATCTGTTATGTAGAGCTCTGTGTAGATCTCATTCAGAAGTGTTGAGTGTTTATGAGTTGAAATTCCTTCATTTATTCTCTGACATTTGTCCCT
>JAILXH010281719.1:0-12569 GCA_023558415.1 Piaractus mesopotamicus | reverse complement strand
CACATTGAGTTTATGCTGTTATGAAAATGTGCTATAGAAATAAAATTTATTATTATTATTTTAAGTACATGTAGTTTATTATAGTATTTCAGTTTTTTAATAACTTCATTACCTTCACTCCAATACATTTCAATAAAACATCCTGAAGTGGGACAAAAAGTGACTTTCTAAAATAATGTGATATGCGTTCAAATTGAAATAGACCGGTCACAGCACTCTTTTCAGTAAACCCTGCCTCTAACTATTGATTGTCGAATCATAGCTTAGCCACATGAGCTAGGCACAAATAACATTGGGTGTCTGATATTTTTAAATTTCAAAGCCAATATTCTAACAGTTTGGAGTGAGGGGAGTAATTTTTACCTATTTAATAAACCTAAACACAGAAGAAAAGATGTGGGATCTGGATTAAACAGTGTGGAAGACCACCTTATCAATTACACCTGACAAAAATCATACAGAGCAGATGCATCAGTGTGAAGGTGTTTTCCTACTGCAACATTGTGAATGTATGCCAATTTCTGAATATCAAAATTCCAAATGCAGGAACAATACTGCTCTTTTTCCTTCTTCTCTACATGGATTTTGATTAGGCTTGTCTCTTTCTGACTGATCTGTATGCTTTACCCTTTTAGGGCTGTTAGGCAGCTTCAGATGTGTGTCTTCACACTTAGTAGCTCGGATGTAGCAACAGTAACCGAGGCATCTAGCTGTAGACATACAGCTCCAATTTTATGTCAGAAATATCAGATGGCTGTGTTGTGTACTAGTGCTGTTTGATGAACTGGATTAGTGGTCTTCACTAGCAAGCAAAGGTGACAGAGGTAGTACTGTGCATTCTGAAATATTAAAAATTGAATGTTTCTGATTAATATCACTTTTTTAATCAACAGGAAAGTTTGTTCACCATATTTGCAGCCTGGCAGGTCTTAACGCAAATTGTTCATCAAAAAAAAAAAAAAAATGCTATAGTTAGTCTATAATAGCTATAATAGCTAGAATCACTCACAGTACTTTTAACTCTGATACTTGACTACATTTAAGAGCAAGCACTTTTGTACTTTTAGTCAAGAAGAAATATTAATACAGGACTTCTGCATTTACTTAAGCAATATTTTACAAAGGGTATCTGTACTTTCACAAGTACAGGAGTGTACTTTGCTTTACTGTCTTCTGGTAGAGTGCAGAGTTCAGACATCTCAAAGTATAATGTTAGAGAGACGCTAATTTGCATATTTAAAAACTAGCTATTTGATTTTTTTAATTTGCATGACTATTCAAATACTTGGAAATTCTGATTCATCACTAATTTAAATTTGTGAATCACATCTGTAAATTGTTTCACATGACATGTGCTGTTCTCTTTCTTACAAATACACCGCTATTCATAAGTAGAGCCAAGCTCATCTTGGTTTAATTACTATCATTTTTAGATTGGCAGTTCAGTCACATAACATCAGCTCGTAGCTGTGCTGATAAAGCTGTGAATGTGGGCTAGATACTTTGGATTGCAGTTACAGCAGCCTGTAGAACAGAGAGCAGCTGGGAAAGCTAGTTCTGGCTCAGTGCTGTATTGATCTGTTGTGCACAGCACAATGAGCTCTTTAAGGTGATAATAAGCTTTGATTAAGCATGTGGGTCTCCATGGGGTGGAAAAAGAGTGAATGAGAGAGAGAGAGAGAGATAGGCAAAGAAAGCCCAAAAGAGAAAGGGAATAGATGACATGGTAAAGAGAAAAGGATGCTGGGGGAGAGTAAGGCTTTGATTTATATAAAAAGAAATGCAGACTATTCGTTTTTAGGATTTTCATCTTTGTGATTTTGTCACATCGCGTACACGTCGAAGAGCAGTCATTATCTGTTCTGACTGTTCTGACATTCCAGCAAAGGGTAGGTCGGTATCCCATTCTCCAAATATTACTGTGGTATACAGTGTTGCCAGGGTTGAGGGACTTTGGGCGTAAGATTGTCATAAGATTGTGACAAAAAGCATTTATTAAAAAAAAAAAAAAAAAAATCAAAGAGTCATTTGCTTAGATTGTTCCTAAATAGTTGTACACAGTGCACAGCTTTCAAGGCATCAGTCAGTGAATGTCAAACCGTCATTTTCACAACATTTGCAAACTAGGACAGAGGAGCTAGTTAGCATTAGCTTAGATAGCATGATAACAGCTCTGCTCACCACACAACATGTTTACTTCTGGCTTATAAAGCACATTCACAAATTTAGATGATAATAGGGCTGCAACAAACGACTAATCTGATAGTCGAATAGTCTATTGATTACTGAAACGAATAATCTATTATTCGGAATATGAATCACTACATTACCAAATAACTTTTATGTGAATAATAGTTACTTACTTCTCTGTTCAATACCAGAGAAGATGCATTTCGAAATACAAATGTTACAGCTCAGCTAACAACATGAAGTAGGACGGAATTTAGATAGATAGATAGATAGATAGATAGAACTTTATTGATCCCGAAGAGAAATTGCAGTGTTTCAGTAGCAAGACATATAATTGCACATAAACTACATACACTACGCAGAAAAATAGAAAATAAATAAATAGAAATAAATCTAGGCATAAGTTAAAGTACAAGAGAAATAAAATAAAAGTATATCTATTTATATATTTACATGGCATATGAGACAGATTTGTTGTATTTACATGACAGCAGGCACTGAGTGGTATGAGGTAAACTAAAAGCACATATTATAGACATAACTAACTCGGAGTTGCATCAATATTAGAGTGTAAAGTGCCCAGTGAGCGTCATTACAGTAGTAGTTATGATATGATATATTGCACAGTGTATATTAATAGGAGAGGCATTAACAGTAGCTAACTAGCTCGTTAGCACAACTATTGCTGCGTTCCAAACCACACACTTCTGTACTTCACATGCTAGACTAATGAGTGCACTTCTAATAGTATATGCACTATTTTTACACACTATTTAGGTTGCTAGTATGGGACGTGGCGTATCGTACCGACATGAATCTTCTTCATTTTGTTCTTGAGGCAGCTGTTGTTAACTCTTCAGTGAGCAGTAATGTTTTAATGTCCCTACTGAGCATGAGAAAGACGTATAATGTCACCAACTATTCGACTACTAAATTAGTTGCCAACTAATTTGGTCGTCGATTTTAGTCGACTAAGTCGAGTAATCGTTGCACCCCTAGATGATAATGATTAAAATCTGAGGGAATAAAGTAGAGCAACTGGCACTGAATGGGGGACAGAAAGGTGAAATTAAAAAATTTCATGGTGTTTGCATCTATAGCTTGACCGGCTAACTTAACGTTAGCTTAGTGAGCAGGCTACTGACCCGAACATTGCCACATACCACAGTACAGGTTTGATTCACAGTTCTGACTAACTGGTGCTCTGCTGACACAAGCGACCGAAATCAAACCCGTTCTATGGTGTTTGGGACTGTGGTTTGAATATGCTAATGAGAGCTTAGTTAGCAGGTTAAACCTGCCAAATATCACAGACTTGGTTCCAGCTGGTTAGTGTCTGGTTAGTAGATATCTGAGAATGCAAAGTTGAGTGAGCGTCACCTAATTCAGCGCCACCTATTTGTCAGCTGTACTTGTGAGCCCCTCTAAAATATGAATGGGTGTAGTGTGTTTATGTATACATTCTGATGTGAAATTGAATTTTGCGCATCATAATTCTGAAATTATTTTTTAATACCGCAATATACTTTATTTCCTCCCAACCCTAGTTTAGCACATACAAATTTCATCACACATTAACAATATGGCTTTTCTATGTAGAATCATTATTTCCCTGTTCTGCACACAGTCATGTGTGATAAGAGCTAGTGCCCTATCTAGCTTTGCTGCTCAATATAGTGAGCATCTGTTCACCAAATGTCATTGATGCTTGACTGGATTCACTGACGCTTTATGTACACAGCTGTTAAACATCCATGTCATACCGTACCATCAGTATGTTCTATATGGAAACTCATAGAACGTGCTTGATTGCATTGCATTTTATGTTGCCTTTTCTCTCAGAGCTCAGTAGTCCCTGAGAGGAAGCCTTGTTAATTCTCTAAAACGAACATTTCATTTTTTTAAACTGTTTTTGACATTACATGGCTGTGAGAATAACAAACCATGTTGTTCCCTGAGGAGCTGGCTTTTTAAATTTCCTTTCAGAACAATTTCTCCCTCTCTTTGAAATGTTTCTGAGTAAGATGTGAAACATCCTTATAATTCCAAAATTGTCATATTTTCAGCATAAGAATTATGTCTGAGAAAAAAGTGTGGGGGAGTTCATAACGAAAACACTGCTGTTTTATTCTATCAAAGCATCCTGAGGACTGTGGCCTCAAAGCTCCTTCACCTTGTGCCTTGGTGTCTTCGAGGGGCCCTGATAAAGAGCTAATAACCAGGCCAATCAGCACAGATTAATTACACTGATATACGAGCAGCGTTGTCCAGACCATAATTGATGGCTATATTGGTGTGCTTCCTGCTTAGCTGAGATGATGAAGGGAGCTGGAGTGAAGGATAAAAGGGAGAGGGGGCTGGGGGGTGTGTGATCCCACTGGGGTGAAGTGTATATCTGATTCATGCTAGGGAAGGTTAGCAGGGTTAGCCAGAGGACACAAGAATAAATGTTACAGTGAGAGAATGAAGGTAGGTTGCTACTTAATAACACAGCTGTTCACAGCAATCCACCATAATGGAAAAATCCAAATACTCCTTTTTAGTTGTTTCCACTGATCATGCTTTAGTCGAGGAGGAAAATGTTTATTTTTTATGACAAGGCTTTTGAGTCCTGGAGTCTTCAGATTGTCTGTACTGTGCTGTAGCAGGGACTAGAAGCTGGAGATGTTGGTGGGGTGTAGAGAAAAGAGTGGTGATCTATATTTAAAACTGCTGAATGATTTATTAATAGCTTTGCCAGTATACGCATTGCTAAAAATATAGAGCCACTGCAAGAAGGGAATTGGGTGGAGCAGAGCTATAAGCGTAGGAGTGTGTGTGGTTGGAGGGAGTGTGTGTGTGTGTGTGTTACCAAGCATGTTCTTTTAGGTCACAGTGTGTGTAATGAATGTGTAATGGTGTGTACTGGAGTGTGTCTTTTGCTGATTCAGCATTAGCTTCCTTTTTACTAGCTCAGAGTGATTCAGCAATGCGCTGTACTGTTCTGGCAGGCCAGGTAAGCAGCAGAATATGCTGGTCTGTCCTTATTTAAATCTGTTGCAGTCCTGCCCTACATAGGAGAAACTTGTATAAAACATCTCTGTTATTTGAAGCTGATATTAAAGCTGGACAGTTTGGTGTTGTTATCCTTACTGACCTGCTTTTTCTTGTCCGTCCCCCAGTACGAATATTTTAATGCTGTGCTCATAAATGAGCAGGATGAGGATGGGAACAACGTGGAGTTAGGAGGAGAGTTCATCCTGCAGCCCAACGACCATTTCAACAATCTATCTGTTAACCTCAGCCTCAGCGTGGTGCAGGTACCCACCAACATGTACAACAAAGGTATGTTAAATTTTTTTATGCAACTGTAACAGGTCACCAGTAATACTTATTGCAGTAATATTATATCCTTCCATAACGCCCACCTCACCAGCTAATATCACGTTACTTGAAAACACTTCATGATACGCAATATGCATTGCAGTATTTCGATTTTTTTTCAAATTTGATAAGTTGGGTCAAAAAAAAATATTTGATATATGTCACTGCACTAAATCCAGTTAAACAGGCCCAGTTATACTGTCTTTGTCTTGAAATGCAGTATGCTGAGAAAAGTGTAATGTGATGTAATATTTGACAATAAGATAAAATATCTTTGTATTGCGCACCCCAGTCACTTGTAAACACAGGAAATATAGAAAGAGTTTTGTTTTAAAATGCTGCATATCTGTATAATGGAATAATGTAAACGTATAATGGAAAGAATATTTGTATTTCTCTAATAAAGGTGATATTAATCATAATATAGCATCAGTATTTGTTGTATTTGTAAAGCCCTCTCCCAAGAAAATTCTTGAAAAGGAATAAAGCTTTGTTTTGGAATAAAACCTTTAACATAGACAAGATGATTGTTTTGTCAAAGCAAGTTGTTCTCCATCGAAGGATAGACAGCCTTGATTCTGTGTATAAGTCACATGCTTTTCATCAACAATTTTTAATTACTTCCACTTCTTTTTTCTTTTAATGTAATATGATGTAGCATTTAGCATCTTATTGGACAGGTGTATGGGAATGGCCTGGATTGTTGTAGTTGGATAGTGGTAGTGCTTTATTAAGCTAACATGATTGTAAACCCTAAAAGGGAGTGTGTGGTGGGTAAGAAACATCAACAGTGTTTACAGAGCAGTGCGTTTGTAGTAAAGGCTGACCTGAGGGATAACACGTACCAAAAAAGCCAAACATGTGGCTGGCCATCTGTCGCAAATAGACTTTCTAACTGGATCTGCCTGTTTATCAGTAGTGCTAGTCACTTTAGCTTCACCTTCATTGCTAAGTGGGTGACTCGTGGATGCATCAGGCTTTCCTCGCAGACCTACTCAAGGTCACTATCAGGCTTCTCTGATTTATTGCTGTTCCAAGATGCTAACTTCTCTTTCTTTCTGTTCTTCCTGTAATTTTTCCCTTGCCTCTTTCTGCAGCTTGATGTTGCTTCCTGAGGCAGTTTGGAACTTGATAGTGAGTGATGCAACAGAGGATAGGCTATTTTTATGCCTTAGGCACTTTAGCACTCTGCAGCCCTGCTCTGTGAGTTTGTGTGGTCCAGCGCTTTGTGTCTGAGCTGTTATTGCTTCTAGATGCTTACATTTTACAATAATATCAATTACAATTGGCCAGGGCGGATCTAGCAAACAGAAATTTCACAATCTGAATTTGCAGCAAAGGTGGCATCCTATGACAGTGCCACATCTTAGATCACTGAGCTCTTCAGTGTGACCCATTCTACTGCCAATGTTTTGTCTATGGAGATTGCCTGGCCATGTGCTCGATTTTATATACCTGTTAGCAATAGGTATGGCTGAAACACCTAAACTCAATGATAAGGGGGGTGTCCACATACCACATAGCCATATACTGTGGCTCCCCTGCACATTCCTTTACTCTCAGGTTCTGAAAGGACTGAGGTTCTACAGAGGCTTGGCTTACCACAGGTTTACAAGTAGGCAAAGCACTTTCTTAATTTCCATCTCTTTCCATCTATTTCGCCATTCAGTTCGGTTTACAGCTCTTGACTTTTTTTGCTTCTTCTACAATAGGGTACTGCTGCTTTCTTTACAGATAGACATATCTACTTGTATGTCTGCAGGTAAATAATTGACAACATGTGATTTGGTGTAAGTATTGGTGCAACATTTGTGACTTGTATTTATCTTCCTTTAAATCCAGTATATACACAGGACTGTCCCTAATCCATCCTTTCACTGAGGAGATTATCTGTTATCAGTGTGACATCAACATCCCTAGGTCCCCTCTTCACTCGTGTTATAGAAAAGCTCCCTGTCTCTTGGTTGTAGGACTACTCCCTTCAAGTATCATTCATAGTGCTTTACCCCATGTGCACCTGTCTTCTATTTTCTGAGGTGTGGTAGGTTTCTACTGTTCTCTTAGTCCATTTTTTCCCCTTCTCTGCCTTGGGCTTCTCTTCAGAATAAAAAGTCTGTTGGAAAGAATAAAAAGTCTATGGGATACTGTGGGGTCTGACCAAACAGTAGGAAGGAAGACAAATACCCAGTCACTTTGTGACAATTAGATGTCTATTTGCTGCCTCGCAAGAGTATTCAATGTTATCAACATTTTCTGGATTATAAATGATATTTACAGTACACTGTTTTTCAATGTGAACTCATGTGCTCCAGTGCTCTGGTAGTTCCAAGCTTACACAGATGAATAAAAAAACCCTGACAGATGCACAATTGCCTCTTTTTTGGACATAATTGGTTTCTACCTGTGAACCATTAAAGTAACTGCCACATTTTCTAAAATGAAAAAGGAGTGTGAAGGAAAGGTGCAGGGATGAACACTGGAGAGCATTCCACAGAAGTTAAAAACAAAGTCATACAAATGAATAAAATAGGAAAGGGATACAAAATTATATCCAGTTGTTTGGATATCCCAGCATGCAACAGTCACAAAGTAGAAGCTGCATCCCACCACCCAGGCACTAGAAATGATCACATCAGAGCAAGATGCAGACTTGTGAGGGAAGTCAACAGTGACTTTGAAGGATATTGTGACACCTGTTAACTAGAGCTAGTGCTCTGCACAAAACTGGCTTGTACCGGCTCGTATGAGGGTGACAAGAAAGTACCCATTACTCAAGAAAGACCTTAAGAAATCATGTTTAGAGTTTGCCAGAAAGGATCCCATTGAAAATCTCAGCCACTTTTTGATTATGGTCCATGAGTGTCATGCAATCAACTGCTGCAGTTCTGTGTAGCTAAATGACAAAATGTCACTCGTAAAAACAGTGTGTAACTTATAGAACACTTCTGAAAGCAGCATATTTCAGCCTTTTTACATATCTACAGACAAATAATCTATTTTGACTTTGAAATTTTAGTATATATGAGTATGTAAGTTTACAATAAATATACTTGGAAAAAAATGTGAATCATTTGCAGTCCAGAAATTTCGTTTTAAGGGGGTTAAATACTTTTTTAAGGTGCTGTGTATGCAGGGCCACCAGAACCACGGTGGTGAAAGGGCATTCGCCCCACCACTTTTCAGATTAGTGTGGCGACGCCCCACTACATTTTGAGTTTAGGATGTGTACATAAACCCTCCGCTTTCCACTGCACATTTTTTTCTGTACTGTCTGCACGATCTGCTGCTTTAACATTTCACTCTTAACAAACGCTCGTACACATGAGTGTTTATTGATCAGAAGTTTTACAGGAATGCAAGCGCTGGTTCCTGCACTGCAAGCTGCTGTAAATAACTAAAGACAAACAACAAAATAATGATATGCGTTTGGTTATGGATTGTGGAGCAAATTTTCGGCCAAGCATCAGGGATCATCAGCAATTTTAGTCAGTGACCTAATTGCATTGCATTCAGCCAACTTTTATGTTTTGCCCCACCACTTTTGGAGGTGTGGTGCCACCCGTGTATACTCGAGGTGTAAAGTTGCATGTATATAGACATTAGGGAGAGTATTTCCCCCAATGACCTTTATTCTTTTCACCCAGAGTCTCCTACAGTTGCAAAATTGTATGATTGAACTCCTCTACTGTGTTGCCTTCCAGGAGGTTTAGGGTACTTATGAATGTCCCACTTCACTCAGCTACTGTGATGGCAGAAAATAGAGACTTAATTGTCAAACTCATGACCATTAAAAGCCAAGTGGAACTTTCGCATCTGCTTATCTGTGAAGATGCGTGGCCGTCGGGTGCAGACATTCTTATGTATGTCTGGCACGTAATTTTAGTCAGTACATCACACTCAGCAGACACAGTGGGAAGTTTACTCTACCGGAACTTTTAAAGACTCCATTATGACTATGATTATGAATAAAACATTATGAGTACATTTTATTTAATATTATTTATTACCTTTTTTTTGAGAACTATGGCCGTAGATGAGGATCAGAGGAGCTTTAAAGTTAACTTCGCTGCTTTACGCTATCTTCCAGTCATTTTGTCTCACTTTTTTATTGCTGTGAGTCACTTTGACGTAAGCTGAAGTTCCAAAGCACATCAGCATTCACTTTCAACTCCATTCGCGTAAAATAAATAAGGGGAGTATGTTTGGTAAAGCTAGCATTATAGTGCATAGCAGAGAGAAATAACACACACAGTTTCTTATCAAACCTGCCTCTCTCTTTCTCTCTCTCTCTCTCTGAGAAACTAAATACTGGTAATAGTGGCAAATTAGTCCTCTCTAATTCTCTCTTGGTTCTTCTACCAAAATTTTGATTATCGCCTTTTACACATCGCCATTGGGTTGCTTGTCTATTATTGACGATGTCTGATTTTATTGTCCTATCGTCCAGGCCTAGTTGAGAATCAGCAATAGCTCAGTTGCTGAGTGGATGG
This sequence comes from Piaractus mesopotamicus, assembly GCA_023558415.1. Classification (NCBI taxonomy): domain Eukaryota; kingdom Metazoa; phylum Chordata; class Actinopteri; order Characiformes; family Serrasalmidae; genus Piaractus; species Piaractus mesopotamicus. The sequence continues at coordinate 2,526 of JAILXH010281719.1, read as the reverse complement.
TAAATGCAGTCAGGTGATGGTGATCCTTCTGTGTAGAAAACTTTATACAGTGTCCTTTTATCTAATGTCCAGAATGAAGTTTATCCACCCAGGGTGCATGAGATCTTGGATCTTCAGTTAGGAGCTTGTATGGTTCCTTGATTTAGCACCTTTTTTTAGTCAGAATACCAACTTTTTCCTCATGCAGATGGCTAATGTTGAATAGGGAGACTTTGTAATTCATTCTCTGCTATAAGATCAGTGTTCTCTTTCAGCTACATTGAAACAGATGTACTGTCTTTGAGGGTGACAGACATTTGGAGACTAGGTTTGAATCCATGAAACACTGTTGTCTTTTAACAAAGCTTAAATTGTCATGTAGCAATTGCTGAGCCGTTCTCTGCTACTTCTCACTTAAGCGGCTTAAGTGGTTGATCCTATTGTTGACCTCTTCCAGTGTCCTAACATCTACATGTTGACCTTACCTGGGCTGGCAGCTTCTTCTGAACTATCTGCTTCATCTGTATGTTCTTTACTATGTGTGTGATCTTGGATATGACCTCTTCCCAAGAGAGGGGAAATCGAAGTATGAGCACTAACCTGGTTGAAGTCTCTTGTAGGGCTGTTAAAATCAAATTCGATGTTTAGAATATTGAATATACAACAGTTTACAAATGAAGGAAAGAACATTGCTGACAAAAACAAAACAGCAATGGTTTATTTTGCCCTTTTTTAGTTTATGTGGTAGTGTATGTGTTCATTTTCAAACAACCTTGGCAACTTAGTCGTTCTGAACGAGGCAATATGTTTAATGTGCTTTATAAGCTGAATAAGACTAATAAATAGAAATCTGTTCTCATCTGAAGTAACCAATGATTTACTTCACATGGCTCCATTTTTCTGACATGCCAGTGCTCCACATTTGGACATATATGTTTAAATATCTGACAAACAAGGGGAAATATTTTAATTTGATTAGCGCGACTCTCCTGGTATTCTGGCATGTGTGTTCAGTTGCCTTTGAGTTTATTATGTACTGCACTGTTCTGGGGAGAGCTTCTTTAGTGTCCAGCTCTTGTCGTGTTTAATTATTTGTCTTTGCTTTTGCTCCACTGGATTCAGCAGCTTCATTGTCCAACTTGAAATTAGCCATGTGAGTATGTGCTACCTGATCAGTCTGCTTGCTTAAACTGTTCTAGCTAATATCAGACGTGCTGTCACCTAACTGACCCCTGTGAATTCTAAATGCTCAGCAATGCAGGAATGATAAGTCTCCTATGGAGACAAGGCTGTCAGGCCGAATTATAGTGGAGCTGGTCGTGTAATTACCCCAGAGTAATCAAGATTAGCAACCAGTGTGATTCTCTCAGTGTTTTAAAACTAATCAGCGTTCAGCCCATGAAGACTCTTCTTGATCTTTAGCCTTTTATGTTCACTGCTGAGCATTTTTTGCTTCTTATTATTGGCCACAATTTATAGTACACAGATGCCTCCAGCTAGGATCCTCTCATTCTCTGGTCACCTCAGTTAAATCTGGTATCTCACTGCTCTGGTCATGTGACTCCTGGGACCTTATTTATAGAACATATTTGAATTTCATAACAAATTTGTTCATCATTTTCAGATGAATGATTTATAAAAATCAGTGTACGTTTGAACATACGCAATTCTAAAGTGCGACGAAGTTAAATGACCAACTGTTGAAGAAATGAGTGCACATAAACAAGCTTTCCAGCTCTGTGCATCTATTAACTCATTCGCATATGAATGTTTCCAGCAAGAAATGCTTAAATGGAGAGGAAACAGTAAAGCACAGCGTGTTCTTTTCAACATGTATTATTACAATTTTCCAATTCAGATTTACAATTTGTGAAAGAAAAAGACAAAACAGTGCAAATTAAGTTTTATATAAAGTAAAACTATCAGCACATTGGCCAGCTGGGCAGGCAGATACGAGCGGGCAGTCTGCCTATCAGCTGACTGCTGCTGTCTTATTTTAGGTTCGTTTTCTGTGCGGAATATAATGTCCTGAATTTTTGACTCTAACTTACAATAATCCAACAAGAATACAGACTTATATCACTGGAAAAGTGCAGTTTACCACATGATAACAAAAAATACATTCAGTGAAATTTAGATCCATCAACAAGTTTAGTAATTATTGTATCACTGCTTTTTTATCTTATGTAAGAGTTCATTGCTTGCTACTCCATGCTGTCTCCCTTCAGCAGAGCTACATTAAGTATCTGATTGTAAGATGTTTTAACATTAGTGCCTTATCAGGTTCTCTAATTCTTTTTTTCAACTGATTACATGCAGGGTTTTAATGAAGTTTAATGAAGTATACTGAAGCACTATTCATGTGTTTTCTTGTTCAAAATGGTTGCAACACAAACTTTTTTGGCCTTGTTAGATCACGTTGTTTAAGGGTTAGGGTTAAGCTGCTTTCTATTGGATCATCTACAAACCGAATTCCAAAAAAGTTGGGACACTAAACAAATGGTGAATAAAAACTGAATGCAATGATGTGGAGGTGCCAACATCTAA
>JAILXH010281686.1:10726-21021 GCA_023558415.1 Piaractus mesopotamicus | reverse complement strand
TTGTCAGAACCTTAGATAAGCAAGCAGCAGCACTTGAGCAGCTTTTGATGAAAAGAACACCTTGCCACCAGTTAAGCTTGAGTTGAATCGATTATGCTTTGGTATTCTGTGGCAGCCAGTAACACAGGAGGACAAGAGAATGGTTTCCACTAAATATAGTCAAATTCTGGAAGCAAATGTACACAGTCATTTAAGAAACTGAAGCTGAATAATGGCTGGCTTATAACACAGGGCAGTAATCCAAAACATACTTCAAAATCTACCATGAACTACTTTTGGAACGGCCCTCACAGTCTCCATAATTGAACATCACTGAAAATCGGTGGGTAAATCTTAAACATGCTCTGCATGCAAGACACCCCAAGAATATCAAAGAATGGTACTGACTTAGTCGGGTGTCTAAACTTTTGCACATGCTACAAATACAGGTTGATTCACAAAGATTCATCCGATTTCAAAGCGGCATACTTTTAGAACCATGAGGCGCCTAGGAACCAATCACATACCAATTGAAACAGGGGGTCATAGAGTTTCTGACTATCAGTGGAAGACGGCTCTCTTCAGTCTGTAGGAGATGAGACCCCTGAGCAGAAAGCGTTCTGCGTTCTCCACTTCAATAAGAGTGAATCCGTCATAACTGTGCAATGTGATTTTCGTCGGCAGTGAACCTCCAACAGCTCAGAGCGTTCGGCGTTGGTTCCACAGCACTGGATAAACACCGGAATCGCATCAAAAGAGCCGTGAATACAGTGACACAGACATGCTCAATCGAGTATGGAATGAATTTGACTATGGCGTTGATGTGGTCTGTACAGCTGGAGGAGGTTCATATTGAGTGCTTGTAAAATTACATAAAAAAGTTTATGCTCATTTAAACCATTTACAATTTACTGCATTGCTCTGTATGATTTACAAATGAAGTAAATCATTTTGAAATTGGATCAATCTTCTTCAATCACCTTGTATTATCAACATTTGCCTTTTTTTAAAATCCACAATAGATAATTTAGCCCCGAAGGTTCAAACCTCTGAATACTGCCTTTTCAAAATGAAACTTGGACTGAATACATACACTTGATTACTGCAATCTGTATATATTCCAAAGACATGTATTAAGTTTTATTTTAACCCTAGATACACGGCTCCCAAATGATGTAACCAGGTAAAAAGTATGTAAAAGGGCTACGTTCTCATTAGTCAATTTCACACTCATTAGTTTCTTTGAATGCAAGCCAGTCAAGAGTCTATTAAACATCCTCCTAGAACATTCAGCTGTCCTATAACATTATAAGCAGCCTTATTCAAGGGAGGAATCAATGAGGTGTTAACTGTAATTGCATTGGGAGAAAATAAGAAAACAAGACTTCCAAAATCTTGTGTCTCAATATGGATCATTCTAGAAAAGAGCCCTTTTGATTTAATTAGCTTTTAATGATTGCATTGCCTTCAACTGATTTTACACTGACCACTTACCCTTTTCCTCTTTGAAAGCTTCACACAGAAAGGCACCCTCCTGTTGGATACTCTGCTCAAGACTCTTCTTTGCCTCGCCAAAGTGCCGCAGGTGAGTGATGAAAAACTTTCTCTGTGTTTTCCACAGGTACCCATTACTCAAGGATATACCTTTTCAGCACAACAGAAAAGGTGCAAGACAACACAAAAATGGAAATCAAAGGCAGTTCCACTGATTTCAGGGTCTATTTTGCCATACAATACCCTGCATGTACCTCTCCACCATGAATAGATTCTCAAAATATATTTCAGACCAACTTTCTCTCAAACTATCATAAAAGAACAGCTCTGGCATCAGTTATTCATAACCATTTTGTGTAGTTACTTTCTGTAAGGTTTCCTACACTCCAGGCGTTTGGTTCCTATCACTACCACTGTGAATAATTCTGACTCTGGGTTTCTCTAGAACAGAGCATTTCACTTCAAACCACTCTGAATATATTTAATATTATGCCCGGACCCTCTCTGGAAGTCTTTAATTCCAAGGGAGAATTTTTAAATCTTTGGCTGAATCTCAAAAGGCTCCCTACTCACTATGAAGTGCACTGTATAGGTAATGAAACTATGGCTTCTACACACATATAGTGCTCTAAATGTTAGAGAGACGTGCAAGAACAACATATAAAGCACTTTTTGTGTGTAGAAGCCATAATTCCATTGCTTACCTAGTGCACTATATAGGGAACAGGGAGCCATTTAGGATTCAGCCTTTAAAACCCCTTTTAACTATGAGAGGCATTCAGGTCGCTGGATAGTGAGGAGTGAAGAGAATATATTGCAAGTGTAGTCTAACTGAAACACTTCCATCATCTGGGTATTAAAACTGTAATCTGAATTAAATGTCAGTATAAATGTCTCTTTTTATAGAGTCCGTCTTCATCACTATAATTTTACTTTGATGTTTTTAAGATGTGGGACTTTTGTAATCTGACACAATTAATTGTATTAAAAGCACTAATACACTAATAATAACACATACTTTGAGTCAGTGTTTATGCTGTGTATTCATTTATTCCTTGTCTCTGGACTTTGACTTTGATATTGTTGTTTATTAAGTGGCGATGATGTGAAGATGTTGAAGGAAGTCTCCGCTGACACTGCCATGCTTGTACAAGATGTTTATTACAAAGTTAAACAGTATCATATCAAGCACTATAAAGTACCTGAGAGGGGATCCGTGCCAATTCTAAAGTGTCCCCCCCAGCACAGAATATCCCAACTGCTTATATATGGTACTTGTTGTTGAAACGGGAGACAGAACATATGGTTCTTTTTAAAAGGATCTCATCTATTTGGAATTTAGAGAAGAAGGGAAAGAGTGAGGCCCACTCCCTATGGGGCCTTTTGGACCAGAGGGCCCCTAAATTTAAACATTCCAACTCTGCAAAAACAGACCTGCAAAACCGAGCACACAGGGAACTCCTAGATACTACAACATCAACTTATACTAAAAGTTAAGAGTGTTGTTGCCTTCTTCTATAAAGTTACTCTTTTTAAATACACCTCAATATGACCAGGATGATTTAGAATGCATGTGCTAGTAAGAGTTGTTTGCACTTACTACGTCCTTCATAGATCTTGTCAAAGAGGGGGATAAGAGGACGGTCAGAGAAGCTGTCCTGCTGAGTGACGAGAGCCTCCTTCACCATTTTGTATCCACAAATGAATACAGTTTTCTCACTGCCCCATCTCAGGCTAAAAACATCCCCATACTTTTTGGAAAGCTGAAACACAATTGTATTTTCTGTTAAACGATTGTATTTGTATGATAAACAATGAATTCAAACCTACACAACAGTGTATCTTCACTGAGACTGGATTGTGGTGATAACAGTAATATACATGTATCTAGTTTCATTTACATAACAGAATAACATATTCTATTGTATTATGTCAATTAATTATTAAATTAAATTATATTAATACTCTGAATAAATAACAAAAGTGTAAAAAAGAAACAAATCTTATGTTCTCCCATCTTGTCAAAACTCTCCTACCTTGTCTATGGTTTTGTACTCAAGCCCAGTGAAGACATTTCCTACGAAAGGTAACCACCAGGGACCTGGTGGGAAATTTGGTGGGTTCTTGTTCCTGATTATGTCAATTAACAGAAAGAAAACAAAGAGGAATATCAGCCAGCTCTTTAAGTCAAAGTAGTCCGATAAGTAGTGCAAGATCATGGCTGGAGTTGCCCAGTGGAGTTTGTCCAAGCCTCTCTTTGTCCGTATGTGCTTATATAACTCGGGTTGAATCGAATTACTTGTTTAACATACCCACTCGCATCACTTTTCTCAAAAACACTTTAGTAGAGGAGGTTTATAGGAACATTACCAAATAGGTTTAATCTAATGGGAAAATCAGTGTAACACACAGTGTAGAGCTTGAAATACAGTGCCCCGAAAAAGTAATTACCCCATTCTTGCAAATTACTGCATATTTGTCAAATCTTTGAACAAATTTACTAAGAGACAAAGACAACCTGAGCAAACACAAAAATAGTTGTTAAATGATCACTGAAGAAAAAAAAGTTATCCAACACCACCTGGCCTTGTTTGAAAAAGTAATTTCCTCCTTAATTACTCAACAAATAAGCCAAATTTAGTTGATAACTTTGATCAGTTAAACTACACACACTTATAATTAATTACTGTCAGTCCTATTGAATCTAAACATCACTTAAATAGAACCTTTCCAGCAATGTGAAGTGAGCTACAGGCACTTTGAAAATAAGGGCATTTTTCTCTATAAAAATACACTTACAAACTATGATTTTGCACAAAAGCTCCATTCATTTTGGGCTAGCACAAGAGCGCCCTCTAGTGTTTGACAAACCCAAAAGACATTACTGAGTGGCAATTCTCCTCACTACACATGCTGTGGTGCCTAATAGCCTTGCAAGCCTTGTCCTTCTTATCACAGCTGGCTGAATGTGTAACCGCCAAAAAATTTAGTTAGCTGACAAACTGATTTTAAAGAGAAGTCTTTATTCTTTGATGTTACCCGTTTGTTTAACTAATTATTCACATGTGGTTACTGGGAAAACTTGTAGTCCTTTACGGCAAGTCCTTTACTTCTGTGTTTGGTGCTGAAATATTAGTCTACTTTATCTTTGTTGGTTATTGGAGCAAACATATGGTGCAGACGATGTTGCCAGTTCCCTCTGCATGACCAATGAAACTCATTGCTCATTCACATGTCAAGAACAAAGGTGCAGTTAGAGACTTTGATTATTGAGTGGACCAGCAAAAACAAAGCCTGTTAAACCCATATTCAAAAATGAATCACCTGACTGTGGCAGTAGCGGAGCAGAGGGGAGGGATTGTTTATGGACTGTGGGAGCATTGTGTGGGGATTATGTAAGGCATGACAGGTTCAAAGTTAAAGGTTGAAGAGGCCTCATGTGCTTATCTACTTCTTAATGTATTTAACCTGATCCTAATCAGGTTTTTTCCATGCAGTGGATGGAAAGACTCTGCTGTTCATCATTACTCGTTTCACTGGTTCAGACATATTTTGTGGAAAATATGTAGGATCTTCAGTTTATGGAAAGTGAATCTCCTTGTTAACCCGTCTGTTTAAAAAAAGCATCTGCTAATTCTGCTTAAATCCTCAAACACAACTCATGATTCATCTGTAAAATAATGTAAATATCATTATCCAAATATGTGATATGGAATTCAGATAATTCAGCTCAGTACAGTAAACATTTAACAAAATACATGCTACAAAGGTGTTTTCCGCATGCAGTCATGTGCAAAAAGTGTGGGCACCCCTGGTCAAATTACATGTTCATGGATTTTGAGGTGTAAATAAATTCACATCATCTGCAGAGAAAACACTTCTGCACATTTTAATACACAATAATGGTTATTTGCTAAATTGAACATATTGTAAAAATATCAGAAAAGTTGCAGTACATTTTCAGTTTTATGTTTTTCCAATATATTAAAGTTTATATTTAAGTGTGTTCTCTATAGAGGATGTATTAATCATGATGTTTTATATTTATAAACAATTGTATTTAATTGTAGAGTCTGAATTTCTCAACAATGGATGAAGGAAAAAGGTAAGAAAAGATGTGCAATACTTTTTACATTATTAGTTTATAAGGAAATCAATACACCATATAATGTATACCAATAATACACCACATACAGCACCATATTTAGCATAACCATAAATTCACCTAATGCTGGATGATACTGATAAAATTCAATGGCACCTACTTTTTAACAATAGCACAGTATCCAATTATGTTTAAGTAAGAATTAACAAATAGAAAGAATACATTCTTCCTCAGTACAGACACTTTGCTAAAGGAATATCATACAATCTTGACACAGATGCAACAACTAAATTGCAGGGAAAGTATTTAAAAGTGTCCGCTATAGCTGTGCTTGTTTAATATCACCACACTTTCTGGAATTTTAATTTATAAATAAAAATAAAAAAGAGCAGTTGACAGAACACTATATTGGATTAATTCAGCCCTCTTTTAAACAAAAAGCAGTTAAAATGTAAAGCAGGTGTGGACTTCAGTGTATTTATGTAGTTATGTAACTACCCCCTCCTCTGTATTTTTCCCATACACCTCTAGAAGCATTTAACCTCATATTCACAGCACTACTCCATAAATTCACCAGTGGTGGATGAAGTACACAAACCATGTACTTGAGTTAAAGTAGAAATACCCAAGGCAAAATATTACTCCAGTAAAAGCAGAAGTTCCTCCCTTTAGACTTCCACTTGAGTAAAAGTACAAAAGTATTTGCCTTCAAATGTACTTAAATATCAAAAGTGAAAGTACTAAGAGTAATTATGACTCTAATGTCCTGTTACCGTTTTTGTAAGGCTTAATTTATCAGCTCATTTTAGGTGAAAATACTCCAGTGTCACTGTTGATAAACCAATCTTTTAACAGAATGTCATTAGTTTGCTTGTCACTGATGTCTGTTAAAATTATCATAAGCACGAAACACTGACAGCAAACAATTTCCATTGGGTAGAACCAAGTGGCTCTGAAATAACCTTTTGCAAACAAGCAAAGTTTCAGTTTAAGATTTATTTGCAAGTTAGTTACAAGTTTAAATGTGGTAAAAACTTTAAACACAGGTTCACAAATGAGTTTTCTTTTACTATATTGCTTCTGTAGGTCTCTGTTCATAAACATAAACTAGCCAAAACTAATTTAATCAAAAATGAAAGTGTTTGCTTGCTTGGCGCTTCTTTCATTTTGACATGTTACGTTTTTATGCATGCATAAGCCAAAAGGAACGACAGATTTTGGATAATGTAGTGGAGTAAAAAGTAAGATATTTGACTTTGAAATGTAGTGGAGTGAAAGTAAAAAGTCACCCAAAATGGAAATACTTCAGTACAGATACTTAAAAACTACTTAAATACAGTAACGAATTACATTTACTTAGTTACTGTCCACCACTGAAATTCACTGTTACTGATAAAGTACATGTCTAAAATTAAAATCATTATATTCCTCCATACAGACGTACAATTTTATTTTTACTTTCTTTAATGAAGCAGTTTCTCTCAGACAGTTAAATACACATACAGACATGGTCAATAGCAGTCAGTGAGAAAAGCAAAGAGAGAGAGAGTGAGGCTGTGTTCTGCAAAGAACTAGAAGAAGAACAACAAAGTCAAAAGTTGTGCACATCACTGATGACCTCACCAGGACCCTCAACACCACCAGCCCAGCCAAGAAAACCCAGCAGACTTTCTGCTGAGGACAAAGAACGCAAAGCCGGCCCCTTCCATTCTCACTACATCCTACGTGGGGGCAATAGAAAGCATCCTGAGAAGCTGTCTCTCTGACTGATATGGGAACTGCACTGTCTCAGACTGCAAGACCCTGTAGCAGATTGTGAAGACCAGCAGGGTGTCTATGACTCATCAACATCTCCTACCACAAATGCTGCATCCTCAAGGCTGGCAGCATTGTGGATGACCGTTGCCACCCATCTCATGGACTCTTCACCCTCTTCCCCTCTGGCAGAAGTTACCAGAGTATCTCTCCCAAAACACCAACAGACTCTGCGACAGCTTCTTCCTCAAGGCGGTGAGATTACTGATCCACCTGGACTGATCTACACCCTTTTCAATATCCAACAACCACAACATCAAGTCTTTAATTGGACATGAATATTAGTGCTGCTATTATAATTAAAATGATTCTCTGTTTGAAGCTTCAATTCAGGGATTCTCTTAGTGGCTATTGTTACTGAGTGCTGTCCTTAAATCATCAGGATTATTCTGTAGACCAACAGCCACTTGCATAACATATCTTAAGTTAAATAAATTTATTTTAAGATAAGTACATAAACGATCAATTAAAGACGTAAAATTGACTTTTGCAACTGTCAAAAACTTACGGACAAAAACTCCAATCACAATCGTGAATTTTTTTCACTTTCCAAATATCTCCCTGAAGACATTTTCCACAGATCACTTAAGTTGAAGGGGAAGCTTAAACCCGAAATACACTTAAAATGTGACCACAGGACTGATGAATGAGGCCAAGCAGGTGACATCACAGAATTCCTTTTAGATGGAATCCTTCTTCCTTCAACCACATTCAAATACAAATGAGTACTGCTGTGTGACTTTACTGCAGTAAGACTACAAAGCATGTATGAGCTCCTTCATGTTATGTCCTGGGCCATACTTTTTCCCTCAGATACTGGCTCCTGGATGAGATTACAGTGAAATAAAACAGAAATTAGTATATTGTCAGTGAAGAATATGGGCTAAACTGTGACTGCAGTTGGTTACCAAGCAGAACACTATTTTTTACTTAGGTGAAAGTGCCTAAGCTTCACTGTTTATGTTGCATTGTGATAACATCCTACTGTATATGAGATATTGATATCAGGCTGCCTTGAACAGGTGAGTAGATAAGATTAAATAATAAGTGTTAAGAAATCAATTTCACCTTTAAAGCTGCACCATGTAAGATTTTTGTTGAAACTGAAGGAAGTAGCTTTACGAAAGAGTAAGGAGGAAAAAAGCACTAAAATATGGTTTGTATGCTGCTGAGAGTCACCCTGTAAAGCCTGAAACAATCATTTAAAAAGTCAGAGGTCAGATTTTTTTGCTAGAGTTTTTCAGAACACATATCGCTGCTGTCAGAACAAAACCTCATATCTCAAAAATGAGAACTTTGCAGGAGAAGGAAAAAACATTCGGTACTTTTAATGTAAGACAATGGAACCAGACTTTTTTCCAAGCATTTCTTGGACATTTCTTTTGGTTCATTCATCATGAAATTTACAGACAATGTAAAGATCAACAGGCACTTTCGAATTATGTCAAAAACTGAAAAATGACAGAAATGGAGATACAAGGTTTTGTCCCGACCACAGCGATATGTATGTTTCAACGTCACATGCAGAGGCTCAAAAAGAAGATCTGGCTCAATGTTTAGGTCTCAAATGCAAAATTAGCATCATACAGTATCATCAGTATCATGACGGTAGTAGATCCCCTTCAGATTTTTGGGGGGCCCATCTTGCTAGCTAATATACTGTAAAAGTGAAGACTAACTAATAAAAATACTACCACAAGCTGTCTAAATTATACAAATTTATAACGGGCCAGCTTTTGTATTCCTGACCACTTTGCTTTATTCCCGTTATAAATGCTTTACTTTCTACATATTTAGGTAGATTTTTTTTTCCTTCTTTGGCAACTCCTCCTCATGTTTGACATGATTGATGTCCGTCATAAAAGTCATGCTTTTATATGCACAAGTACAAATTTAATTATAGCCTGAGCCTCTAAACCTCGATTAACAGAAAATGTATTTTATCGCTGTAAAAGAGTGAAGTGAATCTGAAATTCAGTAAGAAGTCAGTCTAAGTTGAATCTTCGTTAGACAAATCCATCATTTCTTGTTGTCCAACTACAATCCTTCATCTTAGACCTTTTTTTCTTCATCTTCTATTTCTCTTTTTGTTCTTCGGTGTCAGATACATACGCTGTTTTTCAAGATGTGATTAACCAGTTGTTGTTTCCCCTCACTCGAGCATCTTAGACAATGTAATGGTAAAGAATTAACCCAGAAGTTGATAGGGGGTCCCCTGGTGGCAACGAGGATCTACGCTGCTGCTTAAGTCTTTGATTAGGTAGACCCAGCACTGTTCATCCACTAGGGGAGGCTCCAAAGCACAACCAAGGTTACAAATTCTCTTTTTACGCACAAGTACAGGTACTGTTAGTGTAGTGATAATTTACTCAAGTACCAGTAAAAGTATTAGTAAATAAAATTACTCAAGTGAAAGTAAATGAGTAGTTTTTAAAAAAAAAATACTTAAGTACTGGGTTACTTAGTTACTTTTTCACATTTCCGCTGTGAACTGTGTAAGAAAAAAGGTTCACATTAAACTGCATGCATTTCATGGTTAGACGTTTTGAATTTCTCTCTTTCCAGTAAAGTATTTCAGAATTCCTGAAAGACTGTGCAGAGGATGTTGATGTTTCATTAAGTTAATTTAAGAGAAAATACTAAGTCAAAATTAAGAGTAGATTGCTTAATTAATAATGTCATTTTAGTGAGTCCGGCTGCCCATCAGCTCCCCTGGACTCTAGCTTACGTTAATAGGTGTGAACCTCTACAGACAGTAAACACATTCACAGCATTCAAACTGTGTATTTTCACTGATATCTGTTCTACCAACATCAGCAACTTACTCAGCTTTGATTTTACTGTAATATATTTCACTAATAATCATGCTGATCACTTCATACAGAACCAGACATTATTACTG
>JAILXH010281675.1:0-20593 GCA_023558415.1 Piaractus mesopotamicus | reverse complement strand
TTTTTTTTTTTTTTTTTTGAAGAGCATCGCGACACCAAAAACAAACCTTTCAATAGTGCTCTCCTCTTCAGTGTTTGGACTGACATTACACCGTCCACCGCTTCCTTCTGCAGTGCTTCTTTGTCAGTAACTGTGAAAATGTGCATAATAAAGCAAAAATCTATTTTTATGTAAAGATTGTTGGCTATTTTGCAGCAAAATAGCTGCCTCCAAACAAAGTATTCAGCTTAGCTACTCCTAACCACTCATTTCTTTTCTAGGAACTTTACTAGCCAAGCACACTCTCCTTAATCTCACCACTGTGTTTTGCGCTACTCGTGTGGAGCATTTAATTCATTCCAGCTTTTTTTTTTGCTCTGCTTTGTATTCAGCTCCTCTACATGGGGCCTGCTGACGTGACGCACAGTAAACACTGAGTCACCCAGTAATCAGAAAAGAGATGAGTTTCAGCTTTCCTTCACGAAAAGCTGCGAAAAAGCCGGCAAAGCACGTGGACTCGCTCCTCGGTTATTTACTAAATGTAGTAGAAGTTCACAAACAACCACCAAAATGAGTCCTGCTCATTTAGATTAGTGAGAGAATAGTCCTTTTAATACGCTTATTTGCACTAAAGCGGTCAAACTGATGCACAGCTATAGTCCCAACTGAATCTCTGAAACCTTTTTTATGGCTTTTACACAATGTTGAAGAGCCCGTAAAGTAGACAGAATTTTCCTCACTTTTTTGAAACAAAAGAGGTTGAGGTCCCTGCTAGAAACAGCGTAGACCAGCATATGTTGATGTTGGTACGCAGGTGAACCAGTATGACCATGTAGGGTGACCAGCATACCAGCACTAGACCAGCATAAACCAGCTGTTTTTGCCAGCAGGGGTTGTGTGCACAGATTGTCAAAGTTTCAAAAACTTGCTGTTCACCCTCAAATCCGTACAGCTGATATATAGAAACCAAGCTGCAAAATCAGCCCCACTGTTTTAGTGATGTCACAAAAACCAACACTGTTTTTTATATTGTTGCTGTGTAAACAAAACCTTTTATCTCCACACTAACTTTACAGAAGAAGTAAAGGTCCTTAGCTTTCAATGTAATATAATGTATGCTAATGTAAGCCATTTCTGTTGGTTGATTCATCATGAAATTTCTACATGATTTAAAGGCCAGTTGGCTGTTTTAAATTATGTATAAAAAATAAAAAATCAATCTTAGACACAGTAACATAAACCAGTTTAGTTCAAAAGGATGAAAAGAGGGTGGAGAATGGTCAAGTGAAAATGAATTACGTTTGTTTTTTGGTACTTAAATCCACACACCCGTCATAGGTGGACTTCTGGGGAAAAAATAAAATACAAGAAAAAGGTAGGTTATCAATTTAAAGGCTAAAGACTTAAATCGTAATCTTTTATAGTTTCATCTTGTAAATCCCTTCATAAAACACTGTGTAAATCAGTGAATCAATGACAGGGACATTTATTCCAGTTAAAATGAACAGCGCAAAAGAGTCGGTTCGGCAAATTGCATCTAGCAGAGCCATCACTGCCGGCCACAATGGGGTCTGCTGACTGACGGGTGATCCTCTGGCAAAGAGCCGTGAGCTAATCCAGGTAGTGCGAGGCCACCACGGAACTGCCCCCTCACGTGGCCCGCCAGTCATGGCTGTTAATGCTACTCGTGTGTGAGGGCAACAGGTTCAGCACAGACTCACTCACACAAAAGTTTGTATACCTGTCTTTGTGGGGTATTTCCATTGTAGCTAAACACTACAGTGCTGCACACAACACAACGCCAAAGTTAACCTCCAACCAAAAGTGAGCCTTTTTGATCGTGAATAAAGGCAGAATTTTCATGAAATATCTAGTGAAATACTAGTGGGGACCAGATGAATATCCCTACAGTGTTAAAAGGTTCACATTTTCCATCATTGTGGGAACACTTGATGACCAAAACGAGCTTACATACTTTGCATTGTGTGTGGTTTGTGCAGCTGTTCCACATTGGGACCTTGTTGAAACGTGGCTCGCCCTTTCACACTGCTGCTGCTTATACAGTAGGCTGCTGTAATCTAATGCAATGTGGGTAAGGCTCTTCTGGCTGTTTGCCTGAAGTGCAAGTTTGTATGGAAAATGCAGACCAAAGGTGAGTTAAAACGAAGCGTATCAACCTGCATTAACTTTCTTTACTGCAATTACTTTACAAGTAGGTTTCTATCCCATCATATAACTCAATGATTAAAAGATAATACCTTATAATATCAGTGTTATTGAACCGGCACATTTTTAGAGTGAGTCTGACACCATTTTGGTTTTATTTCCCTGTCCACTAAGACAGCACTAGAAACTAACAGTGCTTACAAAGAATAACGCGGAGGCCGAAACCAGCAAGCATGTGATGTGGGTTAATCCCAGGTTCCACGAGCTGCGAGGAACCAAATGTGTGAGAGACATTATGCAACGCTGCCTCGATTACCCAGATTATAGAGCTCATTTAGAGTGGCAGGCACAAAAACACAGTGCAGTCTAGCACATGCTGTGCCACAATCACCAGGCTCTGGCCCAGCCACTTCCTGTCCCCATTGGATACGTGCCAGGAGTCTTCGAATGAGTCGATGTGGGTGGTGTTTGTTTTTTTTAATGGCATTGTTTTTTTCGTTTTGAGCTTGTCTATTAGTCTGCGGCTCCTAGCCCAAACAGTCTACAATTCACTTTGTTCAGAGCCAGATAACAGAAAGTACTATAATCAACAAAGCACCCTCCCACGCTAGGGGTGGGCGATATGGGAAAAAATGGAGTATCATGATACTTGAAGACAAATTCATGATACACAGGATCATGTATTACAATATTTTGTTTTTTCTAAAGCAATATTTGTAAAAAAAAATACATTAATAAAATAAGATATATCAACCAGCTATGTGTATCTGTGAAGTTTATGCTGTTACTGTACACTGGTCGTCGTTGTTGTTGTTTACAGGGTCTCTATAATCAGGCTAAATTAGAGGCGGCATGATACCACTTTCTCTTTTCCAGTATCGATACTGGTATTGAAGCCTTCAGTATCAGCCAGTACCGATCTAATATTTTTCCTTTAAAATGATCTATTTTTAATACCTTTTTATATTAGCTGTAAAATGCAATTTCCACCTGTTTTAAAGGTGTGTCAGTTAAACTATGCATTGTTTTCATTCAATAACAGTGATGAAATATATGTCAGTGGAAATGTGTGTGACTTACAAAACCAGAAACAAACTGGATTTTTGTCTTCATAGGTGAGGAAGCAAGTTAGCATTTCTAAAAGTGTTTTTAATGTGCTTAAAGGCTGTTTTTTTATCGTGGCAGTTGTTTCATATGAAGAAAGCCGTAGTTGTGCTGCACATTTTATCTCAACACAGACGTCTTTGTGGAGAGATGTGAATTCTTTTTGCAACGGGCTTCTCACTCCTCCCCCTTTTCAACCCTCAGTGCTCGCCAGCAGCTCAACACAGTGCAACATTTCACACACAGATACCAATAGTGTCCTAGGGTGTATTAAAGAGCTCCCAGGTTCAGTCTTTGGGTTACTGTGCAGGAAATCAGCCATTTGGGTATCCCAAATTGTTGTAGTGCACTGGAACTTGGATTCTTAAGTTCCCATAATGTACCGTAAAATTGCATTGACTGTTCATTATGCTCTCTGACATGGCATCACATCTCCACCTGAACTTTTAGAAAGTTTTAAAATGGAGAACAAATGCCATGTGTTATTTCACTGCCTCTCCACCTCGCAAAAAAATATTAAATGTCTATTTTTCACATTTTTAATTCAAATTTACCAACAGGAGGGGTTTGGTACTGAAATGTTCATATCAACCTGTTAGCGACTTAGGTAACCAGCTGCAGTGGTCTCTGATTTAACTTTACTTATAAGCTTTGAGGTTAATTTTTGTGTAACAAAAGGATAATAATAATATATAGTAAGCAGTAAAAAGATGGGAATAACCACAATAAAATGATCACCAAAATCAACTAAGAAACAACTAAAATCGACCAAAAACTAAAAAAGTTGAAGGAATAAACTCCTCAGTTCTGCTTTATTTTAGCCAAGACAGTGCCAGAATATTTGATAAATGGATTTACTGGAAATTAAACATAGTTTACCCACTTTTTGAAACGCTGTCACAGATCATAGTGATATGATACAATTCCGTAGGCCGTGTCATAGAAATTAAAGTTCAGGATATAGACTGAAGAATGAGCTTCAAGGATTTTGTTTTACTTCCTTGAGCCGATCACGAGTTATATTTGAAAAAAGAGCTGTTTCCGAAATGATCACCTAGTTACTATAACATATGGATTACCATATACAACACTACTACAAGAAACAGAGTTTGTGATGGAAGTTCAGACACTACATCATGTGGGTTTGGTATTTACTGTGCATCAGCAGATTCAGTCATGTAAACATTATACCTTTCATGCTACTAGTCGGATATAACAAGTTTGACTGCGTATGAGAAGAGTTTACATTCATAAAGGTCTGTGGAGGCGCTATCATTGTAGCTGGGCTCGGTAATCCTCGTCA
This sequence comes from Piaractus mesopotamicus, assembly GCA_023558415.1. NCBI lineage: Eukaryota > Metazoa > Chordata > Actinopteri > Characiformes > Serrasalmidae > Piaractus > Piaractus mesopotamicus. The sequence continues at coordinate 16,041 of JAILXH010281675.1, read as the reverse complement.
GAGAAGTTGAATCTTCAAAACCAAGCAATCCAGTTCATTATGGGTTTTGGCCAGGGTACACTGGTTGTACACTTACAGTTGCACTGTACTGTGGGATTGAGTGCACCGGATCTTCTGCACTATGTTTTTGGACACCACTGCGAAACGGTGGAACCCTAAAATAGTGCACTATATAGTGAATAAGGCACAGCTAAGGAGTGGACGGGGTCACAGAGTTGACTTTAGGGATTTCCACTGCTCAGAGTCATTGGCCAAAAGTCAACACTGGCTCCAAGACGCGCTGGAGTTGAAGAATCAACTTTTAGGGAATCAACTCCCTACACACAGGCTAATTCCCTTAATGGTTATAATGACAGCAGCAGTCAGATTCAGCCACACTAATGACTTTGCGTGTTGTGTTTAGCAGTTGTTGCTCCGTAGACTTCCACAATAACATAGTAACGCCCACTGTTTAGACTGAATTTCTCAATTCAGGCTCCGCAGTATCTGGGGCAAACGGTTGCATTCCGCTGATCTGTGGCTAGACAGAGATTGTAGTCCAGCTTGTAATATTACATTTGTTCTGGCACATGTTAGTTCACAAGCAGACTCAGGATGGCCTTTGACCTTGCATTCTTTTTTTTGTGAATTATCCATTACAAAAAGCAACCTGTTGGCTATTTTTAGAGTTGCGCTGCTACATGGATATCGTCTCATCTTTCTGCATTCACAGCTGCAGCTCTGCCTGCTTGACAGCTTGTCAGTCATGTTCAGCTTGTGCAGATAAAGTATCAGTAAGATAAATAAGCATGAGGTGCCTGTTTTAATGTGGTTTATCTCTGCAGTTGTTTTTGTTACTGAGCTGAAGAATGCTCTTAATTTTCAATGGCTGCTTAATTTGGAAGGTAAAGAGAAAGCGTTCGCAGTTGGGACACGACTACTGCGCATTGAGAAATGCTCTCCATTTACTTTATGAATGGAGGAGTCTAAACAACGGCCAGAAGGGTAAATAGAAGATTGTCAGGCCAAAAGCTTTGTTGGTATAACACAAAGACCATTGTAAGATTGTACAACAAATGCTGTCACAAATAGCTGAAGTGATTTTAACCTTTGGAAGTCTGGAGATAACAAAAGCATGGTGCAATTTTATGTTTCTGACTCAGTGAGAAAATTCATTGGAAGTCTGCATTCTTAACATTCTGTGCTATGCTTGTGTTTGTTAGGCAGACGGAGACCCAGACTGTAAATGTCATTTAAATCATGTAATTAATTTCGTACAGCGAGACAACAGTAATAACTCTCAAATTCTATGTTAAATGAACATAGAACAGCAAAATAAGGTAACACTTGAAGGCCACCTAAATAGAGACTTTATAACTCATGCATAAGTTGAACAGCTTATAACAGCTTCATAAAAGGTTGTTTTATGAAGTAAATGAGATTGCATTGACTTAAGGGGCCTTCAAAATCTCTTATGTCAATACAGTGTCATTTACTTCATTAACCATCTTACACTCTGAAACATTCCAATTGCACTAGCTCTTTTTTGTTTACCTAATTCACTAGTAAACATACTATTTCTTGTATAATGCTTTAGGTACTTTGGTAAAGCTAGTTTAGATCAATTCATGGACATGTTTGACAGACTGGAGAGTCTTTTGCACAAAAATCCTGTTGGTTTCTTTCTTGTGTTCATGTTTACCAGTACAGCCTGTAACTATGAATGCTATTCTGCAGTGAATGCAAGCCTACAAGCAGTTTCTGAACACAATGGCAAGAATGCATGAAGCCATTTGAGTCCTCAGAAATGGGTGACTCCTCTTATCTGAGCTATTTGTTGATACCGCATGCTTCAGTTTATACCAGTAACTTGCACAGGGATGAGTATTTGCAGCAAAGCACAGGGAATGATCTAGTGTATTCACTTTGAGTAAATATTACATTACATTTTTGTGTATTACTGTTATTACTGTTCATATTGTAGCATCAGGCACATAACTACTGGTAGGCCTGGGCTTAACCAGATTAATCACAGATCTACCAAATCAAATGGGGTAAGAATACTTGTTAAATCAAAATTTTCAAGATAATGCAACTTGATTTGTTTTCTGTGAGTGCTGTCAGTGCTTTGTCCAACTTCTTTTCTCAGCCCTCCAATCACTGCTTAGCAACCACTGCTATCAGCCATTGCCTCAAGGCTTCAGTTCATTATTGTATATATTGTGTTTAAAGTTCATTATCATATTATATTGTGAAAAGATGTGACTGGGAAAGTTTAGAAGTGAGATTCTGTTTCACAGAGTATGATATTTTCTCCAAAAAAAAAAATGTTGTCACTGTCAGTTTTCTGTTGTCGTCAGTTTTCTGTTGTCGTCAGTTTCACTACAAAGGTTGAAATGGTGTTTGGGACAATGTCAAAGCAGATATAGAATATTAACATTACTTCCATGAATTAAATGCAAGACATGAATGAACCATAATGTGACATTTCAGATGTCCGATCTTATTTTGTCTTGTGAAATTTTTTTTTGGGTCTCTGTGGCAGTATGCTTTAGCCTAGGAAGTTTTTACATTTGCTGTTTACTTTTTTCCTGTCATTGTACATGTCAGCTGTTTAATTTTAACTTAGTTATGTCATCTTCATTGGGCAAACAGGCCCGTGATGAGCAGATGCATGTTTCATAGTCTTTATAGTGACGAGTTTTGCAATGTTTGTTGTGGTTATGTGAATCCAGCATTTTGGTTTATTGCCAGAACATAGTGACATTATCTAAGGGTGGAAGTGTTAGAATAGGTAGAGTGATGACTGTACAGCTGGCAGGAATAGACTACAATCTGGTGTAGTGACACTGTGGGGCATTAGTGCGTTTGGAAGTTGTATCTACCAAACAGGCCTGCAAAATAATTTACCAGGAACACACTTAATTAAGCTTCTTCACACCACAACACACTGCAATATAATAGGTATTACTTAACAGAACTCAACCCACTCAAGTAAATTCACACTTGAAATTATGGAGTAATCTGTTCTTGAAATGGAAGCAATACATCTACACTGCTTAAATAAGTAAAGCATTGTAATGTGGGTTAATTAAATTAGAGGTAAACTTGACTTGGCTTAAACAAGTTAACCTAACTAACTCAAGAGACTGGAGTACTGCCAGCTCAGTTGAAACTATTTCAAATGATTGAGCTGTTTGAGTTAACCTTACTTGCTGTAGTAGTGTGAATCACTGAAAATTAGAACTGTAACGTAAAGTGAACTCATTTAGATTTACAGGGCAAGACATAAGCCGTTCATAAATATTCAACACTGTTTTATAAATGTGTTATTCAGTGGTTATGCATGTGTTATGAAGTCGCTGTGTAGGTAGTGTTGCCAAAAGTGACTTACTACCTTATTCCAAACCACAAAGACAACTTTAAGGAAGTTTTAACAAGTCAGAGTAAAGGGCAACAGCTTTCCTAACAGATTCACCCTTTTCAGTGATCTTATCGCTCTAAACATTATTGTACAGTACATAATTGCTTTGCACAAATTTAGAGAAACGCAGCCAAGAAAAGCTTTTTAGACGTAGCTGGTTTTTGCACTAAATGGAAAGGGAAGAGTTTCGGAGAAGGAGAGGTGGAGTTACAGAAGTGGTTTCCAGCTCTTAAACACTGGGCTTGCTCCCAGAATCTCAATTGCATCGTTTGCACAAACCATCAGGTCACATGGCCTCCAATTTATTTCTGGCTTGTTTGACTTCATAGTGTTGAATCATGGATCTAATTGGGGGTTTTCCAAAGAAATGCTTCTTTGTGCTACAGTGCAGTACAGAAGAAAGGATTTGACTGCTGAAGTATGTTTTCACCTCTTAGTTTGAATACAGCAGCTATGGAGATGAAAGAGGATTTGTTCAGTTTGTGTAGTGTATACTAAATATCGCATGAAGATTCATAACATTGCCATTAATAGCTTTCACCTATTTAACCACCTACTTAAAAGAGAATTCCACTGAGTTTTTAAAAATCTCTGCCCAATTAAGTGTAGACAAACGCTTTCAGAGTGGTTTGATGTTAAATGGTATACTCTGTTCACAGTGGTGGTGATGGGAACCAGACATCCGAAGTGTTTAATGCCTGTAAAGCCCAAATGTTATTACATGAAATAGTCATGAATACATTGGCTGATGCCTCAACTATTGTTTCGTGATAGTTTTGATATGAGGTTTTGGACTGAGACTTATTTAATCAATTCATGATGGAGAGGTACATACAGCAAAATAGTCCCCAAAGAAAACTTATTTTTCATTTTTTCACTATTTTACTATTATCAACATTACAGATAAAAGCTCAGAAGACACGTGTAGGTTCTCTGATGGTTTTGGATAGTCAATAAAATGGCTATATTTGGGTTGTGGACATCACACCCTCTGGTTCCTATCACCACCACTGTAAAGAATGCTGAACTGGTAAGTTGATCTACAGTGAACTTTTTCCACATCAGACCACTCTGAATGACTTTGTCAAATGTGGTTTAGGTCACTTTAACCCCTTAAAATCCAACGCTTATTTCATACTAAGGCATATTATCCAGTAACTACAGGGACTTCAATGCAAATTGGTTGAGCTATTCTTAAGTTATAGAAGTGTGTAATAAAACTTTGGGCCCCTCAGTGAGCCATTCAAGGTGTTAACTGGATGCAGGAATGCACATGGAAATTATTGCTGAAATATCAGAGACATACTACACTCTTAAAATGAACAATGACACATGAAACTAAAAAAGCACTCTTTGGAAAAATGCTATAAAGGACACTTTTGGTTCCCCAAATAGGTTCAGTGGATGTTTTTTAAAGATTTATGTTTGTAAATGAGGTTTTAAAGCTTGAAGAATCTCCACATGTTGCAAAGGCTCATTACCAATTGGAGGCTTCTCCTAAAACTCTACATCCAATTAAAAAAGCCTTTATTTTTAAAAGCAGCAACTTCTGCTGACTTGGAAGTGATTTAAACTGTTTTCCTGAGTTTTTGTAGTTTGTTTATTAGTTTGATTTATCTAAAACTGTTTTTTTTTTAAATCTATTTGTATTATTTTTATGATGTTGCCTAACATCTGTGACTGTTTCTGTGCTCAGTTTCAGAGCTTTTAGCTCAGTGTTGCAGATCTCATTGCCAGAACATGCATCAGTTTCCATTTCACTCAGTTTTTCAGTATTAAACCTGTGCTGGTGGGCCTTCCCAGTCTAGCGAGCTGATTCAGTGAAAGGTCAGCGTTTGCTGCTTACTCTTAAGTGACTTCATTGTTTGAATGCAGAAGCTTGAAGACTTTGGAGAACCTTGCCAGGTTTGTCCACAAACCTCTGCTTACACTCACAACCACATTCACTATGAAAGATTTCCCTCTGAGATGTGTAGATATTGAGGTCCTTTTAGAAATTGAAATTTGAAAAGAATTCAAGATGAACAGAGCAAGGAAATTGTTCTATTAACTTCCATTCAAAGTAAAGAATGTTTTGCTTCTATAAAGTCATCACTTTGGAGATATGCGGTTTTGTTCTGACAGTGATGATATACTGTTTATTACCTTGCTCTGTGAGTAACAGTATGATTCATGGCAAATGAAATGGCAAAGAATTATGTCTATAGCAAAGTATTATTCTACAGCAGTGGTCACCAACATTGGTCCTGGAGATCTACCTTCGTGAAACATTAGGAAAACTCCCTTCTGATGATGCATCTTGAAAGTGGAAGGAACGTCTGAAGAACTACAACTGCTTTGGAGCGGATACTTGGGGGCAGCTGTTTTTTGTCCACAAGCTGGCTAATACAGAAGGAAGTCAGGTAGCTATTAGAACGTGTTATAATGTGCAGAAAGTGTCTTGGTGTTGCCATATTGAATTAAGCAAGGATGTCCCTAAAAATGATGTGGTCTAGAAGGCAGCATGTGTTGATCCAAAATGCGTTCAACTTCAATGGTGCCTTCACAGATGTGTAAGTTACCCACTAATATCCCACTTACAATGACAGACGCTAGCTTTTGAACTTTATGCTGGTAATAATCTGGATGGTTCTTTTCTGTCTGGCGTGGAGAACACAATGTCCTTTATTTTGCATAAACAGTATAGACATGTTTCCACTGTGCATCAGTTCATTTCAGATCAGTTCAAGCCCAGAGAAGTCAGTGGCGTTTTTGGACACTGTTGGCGTATGATTTCCATTAGTATTTGCATTGGTGGATGCAATGATGGATGGTGTTTATTTTCAAGCCCCTGTGGTGATATACATCACAGAACTTTGCTTGTTTTTAATGCAGTGCCGGACTGAAGTTCCTAGGCATTTATTTGTAGTTTTTGATCCTTTCATTTACGCAGAGATTTCTCCAGATTCCCTGAATCTTTTGATGATATTACCAGATGGTGTAATGCCCAAAATCCTTGCCACCTCTGGCTGAGAAATGTCATTTTTAAACATGTTGGATTTTTTGCTGATACATTTTTGGTAAAGTGGTGAGCCTTAACCCATCCTTGCTCTTAAAGGTCTTTTCTGGATGCTCCTTTTATATCCAAGCATCCTAACTTGTTTTGAACATCTTGTAGGCATCAATTTCAGAAAAAACACATTTCCAATAAACAATGTCATTAATAAGATAAAACATTAAATATCTTGTCTACTGTTTTAACTCTAATGCAGCTCAAAGTAGATTTGTAAATCACCACTTTCTGTTTTTATTTGCATTTTACCCCCTGTCCAAATTTTCTGGACTTGTGTTTGCATTAAATGCTAGTTTTAGGCTGGAATGCCCCTTTACAGCTAATGTTTCCTTTGTCCTCTCAGTGTATCCATCACTCTTTTGTCTCTGAATGCCCCCTTACCACCACTGGCATGCTATTAAGTCTTTTGAAATCCCCTTGCACAGTGCATGTTTCAAAACCAAACCCACTAATGAGAGAGAGCCTATGGGGAGCAGGTTTAGTAATACGTGCTGTGGGCCTCTTCCTTTCATATTTCAGTGCAATACTTGTGGTTTTGTTTGTTTAGTTAAATTTAGGATGTTGCATAAGTGTTATGGCAATGCAACATAATATTACAGGGTGGAAAGAAGAGTGGGCAATCTATCTGCATAGCAAAGCGATGAATCATCTATGAGGGTCTGGCTATGTCCACAATCATTTCCTGTCTAATAAGCTACAGAGTGGAACCAGAGTACAATACCTCAGCTATGTAACCCTCTGTAAAAAAAACCCAGCTATGTACACAAAATTCAGGCGAGGAATGTGGTGAAATACACAACACAGTCTCCGGGAATGAATGTGAGGAATTTGTATTCTTTTTGCTTTTGTTGGTCTCCTGAGACGAATCGAAGCCACCAGAAATGCTCTTTAAAGGAGATGTACGAAATATGTGCGGTAATTATTCTGTGTTCTTGATGAAGAGAAACAGTAATGTGCAGATAGACTGGACAAGAGAAGATGTGGTAGGAAAACTATTTCATGCTGCTTGGGCGCCCCCTTGTGATATAAATGGACACTTGCCTTTGAAATGACCCAGGTTGAACATTTGTTTAAGCTTTACAGACATTATTACACCCTGGACAAAATCTACGTTTGCCTAAAAAAGCCCTGGAAATAGTTTGTTTTCTTCAATATGCTTGATTTGTAAAGCACGTCAGTGGCTTGTCTTTCTATTGTAAATTAGTCTTGGGAACCTCTAATCGGCAACTAGCCCTTACAATATGTTGAGGTTCATAAAGCTTTTAAAAGATTCTTTACTTGCACATCTCATTTTGCAAACATGGATCTTTAATAAACCATCCATTTAAATCTATTTAGGGAACCTAAAGTGTCTCTTTTATAGCGTCTTCAAAGAATTAATTTGCATTCAATTAAAGTTTAAAGTCCGTTTTAAAGGGGAATTCCCTCAATTTTTCTAAATTTCTACACAGTTCAGTCACTGAGATGTGACCAAAGAGATTCAGTGGTTTGATATGAAGTGGTTCATTTTAGAGAACCCTAACTCTGTACCTCTTTATTTTTTATGAAAATCTATTATGGTGAAACAGCCCTTTCTACAGATTCACACACAAAAGAATACAAATGAAAATGTTTTAGATGTTTTGGGAAAATCTGTGTTGACCCTGTTCAAATGGGTCACTGCATATGTAGTAGTCAATCAATGAGTGTGAAATCATAGGGAGACAATGTGGGCACAAATATGCTTATTTTGCAATGCATTAAAACTATGAGAAATGGAGTCAATATTATTTATTGCAACCTACACTCTTAAAAAGGATGGTCTACAACATATTCTCTATCAATCTAAAGAGGCATTTAAGCATGCAAATGGGTCTGTGAGTGTTCATGGCTCCATATAGAACCATTGTCTTTACTAAAGAACCATTTTTTAAGAGAGTACACAATAAAGAGTAAATCACTCTAAATTTTCAACTAAGTTTCCAGGTTTCTTCATTGGAATCCTTTCTGAAATGTGGAACTGTTCTCAGTCTGATCTGTGGAGCTGGTGTCATAAGTGCGTGAATAAAATGGTTCCTTCCATTCTTTTCAAGGTCATTTGCCATGCGATTCTGTGAAAATGAGAGCCGTTGTTGTAGCACAAGATGAAGAATGTGCATATTTATTCCTTCATCAGTGTGAATTAAGTTTCAATTTGTAAAATCTGTGAATGACACCATACTGATTAATAATAAAAGGGAGATAAACAGGTGTTGTGTTGATGAAAGCTAACCTGTGAGGTGTGTTGTTAAGAAATTGGATATTTCTGAGAGTCACAGGTGTTTGCATTAATAGCTACATGAGCAGCCCAGTAAAGATTTTAAGAGGGCCTGGTAGCCGACATAACCCCAGGGTAATTGCCTTCCCACTAATTATGCCACTATATATCTATATCTATATCTATATCTATATCTATATATCTATATTTCTGTATATCTACCTAAGAAAAGAATGATTTCTGTTGCAAAATAAAGTGAGCTTCTTAAATGCGGTTCTATGAATCTTGAAAACGGTGTTAAGGTGCTGGTGTCAGTGTTGGCGTGAAGCAGATCTGCAAGTGCTTCATTATGTGTAAATACTAGTAGCCTAATGCTAGTTGGAAATACTGTGGCTTGAGTGCTAGGTTGCTAAATCTAATAATTTGTATGTTTTTTCCTGTTAAATGGTCAAACAAAGCTCTTTCTGATGGCCACTCTTGTTCCTTTCCTCCACTCCCACCCTTGCTTCTGCCGTATTGCTGAAAAGAAGGTAGCTGAAGACTAGTCCAAGTGTGAGACAAGAGCAATACATGGATCTCTGATGCTAGTACTCTGCTAGGCTTCTATGCCACAGATGTACAGTACAGGATTTATTAGGTTTGAAATTTGAATTGTTGTTGTAAGTAACTTTAGAATATCTACATTTCGGCTACACTAGGTAGAATAGGCCTCTCCCCTTCGCAGCAAAGCAGTGCTATCCTCTTTCAGTGTGAGCCATAGCCCATGTGGCTCTACCGCAGGCCAACCACATAGGGCCCAGGGAAGACTCTATAGACTTCCAATGGATATCCGGTGGTTTGAACTGGCAGCTGCTTCACTGCATAATAAATTAAACATTGAGCCAAACACTTTAGTGCCTCACCCCTACTGTTAGATAACATAGTGGCTAAAGCCTCAGATTAATCCCATTAAGATTAGCTATTGTATGGTAAAATGTAAGTGTTTGGTTGTGACTTTAATTATAGTGAGTTTTCAGATGAGGTTTTCAAGGTTATTAATGGGGGTGTTCTGCAAATGCTCTGCACCTTTAATAAGACAAATGTAATCCTGCTGTGTAATAACTGAATGTTTACCTTTGACCTTTTTCCTTTGTTACCCAGTGCATTCTTAATATGCCAGGCTTAGATCACCGCCATTCAAATCAGCTATGAACTTTTAAATAGAGCTACTTGTATTGATGTCAAAGATGCAAATTGAGGTTTCTCGTTTTGTTTGATGATAAGTTAGAGATATTATGTACTTTACTGAGCCTACAAGAGACGTTTGTCATTTTTCTGCCTATCTGTGCCCAATCCTGGAGCGACCCAGACTGCCTGGGCCGTGGGGGTTAAACACAACCAGATATATCTGATCAGTCCTGGGATTCAAACCTACAACCTTCTGACTGCTAGCCACCAAACTGCACATGACTGCACAATTCAAACGAACATAGCCAAAAAGTGCAATGAGGAAAGAGATATTTGAGCTTAGAAAACTCAGACACTCCAAGAGCCCGTATATATGAGACAACACTTTATATCCTCAGTGTCATAATTACATAATCCACACGCAGTTACAACATAATGTCTGGGAGTTACTGAATAATAAGTCTTAACACTCATTTAAGATAACAGGCAACTGGAGTTGCCAGTTTGTACTCTTATTTGCTCTTATATAAAAATGTAGAAATTATTTTTTAACTTTGAACATGATAGAGTACACTTACAGAAAATAAATGTTGAAACTCATTTAACTCCTTAAATCCTAGGGGTCTATATGGGGGTCCACACGTAAGTTTCTCACTCCCCTAGCATACATACTGTAGCAGCTACTAAATAGTTTACAGTTGCTAATAATAGTAGTAGTTGAAAAGTAAGTTATAAGATGAATAACTGAATAATAAGCCTACGGTTCCAAGGGTTAAGTGGGTCAGGGGTGGCACATTAATGAGCATAAAAATCAAAGGGAAAATTTAGGCCCAAATTGAGTTTACTAAATAATATGGTTAACTCATTTCACAACATCTTCTGGAGTGTGTCTGCAGTTGGTTCGCAGAAAACCTGAGTTTGAGGGTGACGGTTGAAGCACCTGTCTCGTCTCCACCGTTCGGCTCCCACCTCACCAAAATCCCCCCAGACCCTTTCAGGCACGGAGCAAGTGATACCCACCCGATCCCTCGACCACCCCCCTCCACTCATCCACCGCAAAAGCCCTGCCTCAACAGAAATAGGCTTTGGTTTACTGGTCAGATCCTGGCGCCTGGCTGTTGCTGGGCTTCCGAAGGGCGCTATCAGGCGGCTGCAGGCTGCAAGGCCTGAACCAGTGTGTGTGAAGGCCTTGCTGCAGGCCTGTGCTGTGGCTTCAGCCTCAGGCAAACGCTCGCCTCACTGTGGGTGACCTGCTTCCGGCAGATGTCCCAGATGCTGCTAGGGCCGAGAGGATCCCACCACAGAAGGAGGGAGGAGGTGTGTGTATGAGCGTGTGTGATGGGGTGGGGGGTTGCGTAAAAAGAGATGCTTTTCTCCTGCGCTGATGAGCGGGGCCGACACGCTTCCGTTTAGTCTCGTGGGAGACTTCCAGCAAGAGCAGATGTGCGACAGAGAGACCTTTTTTTTTTCTTTTCTCTTTTCTTTCTCGCACTCCTCTCTAACGGATTTGTTTGTTTGCTCAACAAGCGGTTTACATGGCTCGTCCCACCACTTCTCCGAATTTGAGGTGAAGGCCCTGTGGTGAGGGTTGGCAAGGTATTTTTGAGTTCTGACCTGAAAACATGTACATAGACACCACTTAGAGTGAAGAGAATGTGTCTCTAATCCAGATTTTGTTCATGTCTGGATTATAAGAATATGTATAAGCAGATGTATGAAGGTCCTAACTGAACTATAACTGAGTCATATCTGCACATATATATATCATGTTTAAGTCCACAAATGACCTCTATTCTCTGTATTATAAATACGTCCTACTGCAGTTCTAGCTTTTCACCTGAAGGCTTTTAGGCCATGAAGGTCAAGCATCACTAACCCTTTAAACCCTGAAGGTCTGTAAGTGGGCCCACATTTCAGTTTTAAACTCTTAGACTAATACACTAATATCCAAAATTAGTTTCATAGTAGTTATCTAATAAGTTATAATAGTTACTGATTATTAATAATAATAATAATAATAATAATAATAATAATAATAATAATATGTTTTAAGAGGAACAACCAAATAATAAGCCTAGAGTTCAGGCCGATTAGCACCTGTAAGTTCTATTTAAAATCTGATACTTGATACATACCAGCTTTGCCAATTGTTTGTAGACACTAAAGTTATAATAAGTCCCTATTGTCCCAGTTTCACTATGAGAGACTTGACATGATGACTCAGAACTGCAAACTTGAGTCTGCCCAAAGACTAGAAGCAGTCCAAGTCATTCAGCCTTTGCTGCTAAGTTATGTAACAATCAATTCCACCTGACCAAGACGCACCTCAGTGTGACCTATCTGACCCATCTCCGTGTCACTGGCTTGTTTCTTGTGACCAATGCGTACCTTCCTGCGCTCCAACCAGCCCCGGAAACACAGGGCAATACACTCGAAAACTCCAAAACCGCACTCGCTCTTTGCACGTGTTTCTTTCCTCTCAAATCCGATACAACACTTAAAAAAAAAAAAGAAAAGAAAAGAAATAGACCATGAAACTGTGTGTGTGTGTTTGTGTGCGAATGTGTGTAAGGTACTTGAAGTAAGAGGTGAGAGACTGTGTGAGGCCGGAAGCCTGTGGTTCTGTCCTGCACTGCTGTAGCCTTACCACTGCAGTCTTTACTGCCATGTGTGTTTGCGATTGTGTATGTGTGTTATACCCTTTACCTTTTGATGACCTGATATAGAAACTTTGTAGAGAATCAACCAGATGATCATCTCTAGGCCTACATATACAAACCTCGATTCCCCGAAGCTGAGACAGTGTGTGAAATGCTAATGAAAAGAGAAAACAGTGTGTAGTAAATGCTGCTTGTATTATCATTCTTTTTGTAAATATACACTCATTCCAAATTTGATGCCTGCAACACATACAAAAAATTGGAAAAGGAGCATGTTCACCACTGTGTGACATCATCTTTCCTTTTAACAGAGCTCAGTAATAGTTTGCAGACTGGAGACCCCAACTGATCCTACTTTGAAAGCGGGGGGAAGTTTTTTGAACATTGTAAAATTGCATGTTATAGTGACCCTCAATATCATCCACAACAATCAAAACAAATGTGCAAAATGTTGATATTTCTTTTGTTTTATGCAGCTAAAACAGCCTGGGGTCAAACTGACCCCTGAAAACACTGATGCATACAAAATGTGTACAGGACATTGAAAACATATCATCATGATAGTTTTATGTTAACACAGTCATCCCCATTAAATTTGGACAAGTCATTAAATATGAAGCAAAAAATATGTCAATCATATGTTTAAACATTGAATTGGGTCAGACTGACCCAAATGATAACAGGAGAGTTAAGCTTCATAATGCACCACACATTTTCAATGAGGCAGGCAGGCCAGTCTAGCAGCCACACACTCTCTGATTATGCTGCCGTGCTGTTGTGTGCAGATTACCCATGTAATGGGCACTAATAGCCCTCGAACCATGACAGACCATGGCTTTTGAGCATTACACTGGTGGTCCTTTTCTTCTTCGTCCGTCAGTTCCAGGAACGATTAAAGTTGACTCATTGGAACACAATAGATGTTTTCACTTTGAGCCAGTTCAGTTCAGATGAGCTCGAGCCCAGAGATGTCAGTGGTGTTTCTGGACTTTGTTAACATAAAACTTTCTCTGTGTGTAGTACAGTTGCATTAATGCGTGCAGCAACAAACTGTGTTTATTGACAACGGGTTGTCACAGTATTCTCGACAACTTGTGTTGTTATCATTTACAGAAGCATGCTGGTTTTTAATGCAGTGCCGTCTAAGGAATCAAATGTCAGTGAATGTGTGTAGATTCTGTTCTTACCTAAGAACAAATTCCAAATGATAGAACATCGGTGAATGTCAGAGTCTCTGTGAAGACTGCTTAAATGGGTTTTTAGCATAGATACAAATAACAAATGCTCTCCCACCAGTTTCCCTTCCCACACACTTCTACAAACACACACTTCTACATATCTATATAAAAATACCCATTTATGTATTTATAACTAAATTATTACTGGAATGAAGAGAGCAATGACACGGGTTAACCTTTTATCATAACTTAGGATGCATTACAGTAACACATTTATTATTTACACTTTACTCATGTATTATGCAGGTCAGTGAAGTTACAGGCCATGTTTTCACATATTTTGATTGTTGAAGCCTTAGCTTTTTTGCTGCAGTCAAACCAGCAAAAAATTGTGTTGTTTGTCACTGAGCTGTAGATGCGAATCATCACTGAGAGTCCTCTCCCATGAGTTCAGAAAGTACAGAAGTCACTTTCTTCCAAAATAAATAAACCTCTGGACATTCCCAAACCGTATGGTTGAAAGAACCACGCATGCCTAGAGAGCACTACTCATAGTTAGAGTTGAAATCTTGATAGTGGTGTCCAGTACACCCTATGACAGAGCTTAAAATGAATCAGTTGGTGATTGAGATCCTTTGATGCCTTAAAAAATGTTTCTCCAAGCCACGTCCCACTCAACAGATTCTGCTTCAATGGCCAAATCCTTTCCCCAATGATTTTGTATACTAAGAACAGAGTGATATATTTCTTGCAGCCATTAATGTATATATGAAACAAAATCCCTTTGCAAGGGCTATTTTTAGTATCCTTTCTATAACTGGATGAGGTTTTAAATTGTGATCTCCAAGGAACCCCATATACTCGAAGCACAGCTCATAACTTCAAATAAAAAAAAGAAGTTTCTGGGAAACCAAACAAAAGACAAAGAGCATTAATACCGTTGGCTATTATGTGTTTAAGATTTTTTTTTTTAATTTCACAATGTATATACCCTTTAAAAAGAAGTTTATGCAAGTGGCTAATAGTATACTTCTTTTAAAACAAATATAAGTGAATGCGCTCTAAGTTTACTTTTCAAGTTCTTATCAAAGATGTATTAGACAAAATTATATGTAAGTATACTTGGTTTATACTGACAAGTATGCAGAAAAGTTTATATTTGGCCTATATTTATGTATACACACATTCTTGTATGTACTTATTCATATATGTGTATATACTTGTGCCCTGTACTTGTTATTATACTATATAATATAAATATTAAATATATAATATAAAATATACTTTTATGAACTAAAAAGTGGGCTAGAAGTATATAACTAGCACATATAACTTCACTTATAGTGTATTTCACTGTATCGTTGAAGTATAAAATAAAACTTGTAAAACATGTAAACTAGTTGTGTTCTCAAAGTTTACTACTTACACTTAATACTTAAAAATATGTTTCATAAACTAAAAAGTGGGCCAAATAAGTCCTAGAAAGTGTTGAAATAGTAGACTTATAGGTGTACTACCTGAACATTGATATAAGTACACTTACTACTTAACGTATACTTGGGAAATATACTTGAACTTTACTTAAGCTTAATTCATAAAGTATAGTATAATAAAGATGGCAAGCTGATAAGGTAAAACATTAAACGGTAAATAAATAAAGTAACATTATGTTTACGTACTGTTCCTACTTTTTTGGATTTCATTAAAATAATGTTTACAGGAATGAGACTGTCCTGTACTCAGCAGATACTGTGGCATGTGCAGATACTGTAGTGAAAATGTTTGTGGATCAAATGAAAGTTACTGTGAAACAGGTTCTTCTGTCTTAGTTACTTTGTGTTATTTAGACAGATAAATATGTATGTTTGCTGTTTAGTTTAGTACCATTGCAAGTTTCATTGGAATACTAGTGTTGGGGTGTTACTCAAGGAAATGAGTCCATTACAAATGACAAATTACCTCTCTAGAGCTGTAATAGGATTATTTACTTATTACTTCCTGGAAAATCAATCTCATTACTCATTACTTTATTTCTGCAGTACTACATACGATGCCATGCAGATCTGCACCAACTGGAAAAAACAGCATTCTGGTAAATCTTAATTAAACGGCACATGGTTATCAGTTACGCTGATTAACATAATGAATGGTTGATGTTGTTTGAAAACCTAGAAATTAGTCAGTAAAATCAGTTCAGAACTTTTATGATATAATATAAAGTTTGCAGAGCTGTGGAATGAAAACAGTCAGGCCTGTTTAGGTGAAGTTAGAAGTCTTTGTTTTTTTTGCATGGAAATCGTTAACCATCAGTGTCATGTTAGTGTTATGCTTCGACATATATAGAT
>JAILXH010281666.1:0-10123 GCA_023558415.1 Piaractus mesopotamicus | reverse complement strand
AGCTGGCAAATAAGAAGCTGGTAAATAAGAGGCCGACATCAGCTTTGTAGTTTTAATGCTGGAAGGAATTTTTGATGAGGTGATTTAAGTCCTCAAAATATCCCATCTGACGTTTTATGTACAGAGCTACCTATAAATATGTGCTTCAGTAGGGCATTTCGACAAAGTAGCACAACTTGTCTGAACACCTGCAGTCCCCATGCTAGGCTAATGGCTAACGGCTAACCCCAAGAGACTGGCTTTTCCTTCTGCACTCTTTTCCCTGTTAACTCATTACTCATTATCTCAGTTAATGTGAGGAAGAATGCAGAACCGCACTAGAACAGAGACTTTACAGAAGAACAGCTGATAAAACAAACATTTACTGACATTGAAGCATCAGCGCCGCTATGGAGAGAGAGTTAGCAGCCAATGCTGGAGTAGCCAACATGGGACCTCCTGAGCACCAGTGGGTGATTTTAACACACTGGCCATAAGCTTCCATTACTGGTCAGCTACATTAGCCTCGCGGCTCCAGTGCTAAAACTAAAGAAGTGAACTTCAGACACGAAACATAAAGGAGGGGTAAATCTGATTGTCCTTTAAAGCAGAGCTACAGAATGTGGCCTCCATCTAGGAGCAAATCTGAGAGGCATTTTCAGGTCTTCAAGAAGCTTTTATCAGTCTTTAAGAGGAATTAGAGCTAATTTACAGTGTTTTAGGTTCTTACAGAGGTCTATTAGTGCTCATTACGGCTGATTCAGGACCAACCCCCATGGGAAAGACCCCCATGTGTTGGATTAGCACATCACTCACCGGCGCAGCGACATCCATGATCATCTTGCCGCGGGTTTTGTTGCGTTCGCGGTGGTCGGCACGCTTCTGCTTCTGCTGTAGGATGCGTTCTCTGGTGGTCCGATACTCCAGCGCAAACTCGCTCATGATTTTACTGAAGCGGTGGACGCTGATCTCCCGAACGCCGTACGGAGGATGGCCCAGGTACAGCAGAAACGAGTGGAACCTGCAGAAACAGGGAAAAACATCAGTGTCTTACAGAAAAGGAACGTCTCCTCTAGAACGTAGTTATATTTTCATCATGATGTATTTTCATTATCATTTGATAGATGAAATGTACACAGTCCTCACCTTTTACCCCAAATGTAGAAATGTTCTGAACTGACTTAGCAACTAAAATAATGATTAAAAAAATGTCAATTTGATATGTCATAACTTTTGAACTATTGATGGTAGACACATGAATTTTTCAGGGATTTTTCTTTGGTTTAAGTTGCGCTCATCTGCCAACCAAGAAGGTACAGAGATGCATGTTTGCCATTTTATAGCTTGCTAAAAAACTCTGGGGGAAAACATATTGTTTTTATGCATTGGGAAAACTCCGGCCATCTAAATCTCCAAACTGAAGAACATCAGATCTTTTAAATCTTTTAAATATCACAATACATTTTTGCTAGGTGTTTGTCTGGCGGTAGCAAAGGTGTCTGAGCTGTTAAAAGCTGTTAAAAATGAAAAAATACACATCTGTCCTGCATTTAAAATGTGTTTTGCTTGTATAAGAAGAGCCACCGAACTCTGGAGGTGTGGCTGCAGATTTCTCTGAGAAACTGAAAGTGAGTCTCCTAGAAAGTATGGAAGTCTTACATTTAAAAAGCAGTTTGGTTGTATGAGAAAAGATTCCGCAAAATAATTTACACCAGTGAAAATGAACAAACTCACCAAATTAACAAACTCACCAAATATGCTGTTTCATTTTTTAACATCTTAAGAGACGTTTATTACTATAGGACTGAACCTAATTTTCATTTTTTAAGTCCAAGTTATTAATTTTCCAGGATATTTCTAAGGAAATTAGACATAAGTTAAACATCTTGCATAAAGAAGGAGAAAGGCAAAGAAAAATAAGCGAAAAACCAGAAGTTTGCAAAACTGGAGTTTTAAAAATGATTAAAAGCTGGGGCTCCTAACAACCACCTGGAAGAGCTGTTAGACGCAAAACTGCCCCCATCAGATAAACAGCACTTAAAGCTTTCATCTTTGAGAGAGAGGAGAAAATCAAGCTGATCAGACCTGGAGAAAGTCATATGATAAAACTTTGAGTCAGTTCCAAAACTGGCTCCTAACAACCACCTGGAAGAGCTGGTAGACCCCAAAAGTGGAGTTCAAAAAATGATTAAAAAGAGAACATGAGGCTCCTAACAACCACCTGGAAGACCTGGTAGACACCAAAACTGGCGAGGTAAATAAATGCAAACAAGAACATATGACTCCTAACCACCACCTGGAAGAACTGGCAGACCCCAAAACTGCCTACTGGAGTACAAAAAATTGTCAAAGACAACACGATGCCTAACAACTGTGCAAGACCTGGTAGACCGCAAAACTGCCTCCTTTCAGTATACTAAGCTACACAGACAATGGGGCTCCTAACGACCACCTGGAAGACCTGGTAGACACCAAAACTGCCTCTATCAGATAAACAGCACTCCAAACTTTTCATCTTTGAGAGAGAGGAGAAAATCAAGCTGCTTCAGATCTGAAAACATCCACAGGTGTTTCTGTCCATCCTTTTGAGAGAGAGGAGAAAATCAAGCTGCTTCAGATCTGAAAACATCCACAGGTGTTTCTGTCCATCCTTCCACTGTGAAGCATCCACTGTTCAGAAGTTATGAGTTTTCTCCAGCACTGCTTTTAACAGAGTAACTAAACTAACTAAAATAATGCTTAAAAAATGTCACTGTGCCCAAAGATAACATGCAAAATTTTAGCCTTATATCTGCATCAGTTTCTGAGATACAGTGGCTTTTAGAAGTGAGCGTGGCATTAATATTCGCCTTCAATATTTAATATGTCATAACTACTGAACTATTGATTGCAGACCCATGAATTCTCAGGTGTTTTTCCTTGTTTTACATGTTTAGAGGTGCATGTTTGCCATTTTACAGCTTGCTGAAAAATCAGGGGGAAAAATTTGATGCAAAGTTTAGACCCCTGAGGCGAGTCACCTGTTGATGATGCGTCTGTGCACTATCTTCAGTATGATGATACGCTCTGCACACTCCTTCAGGAAGTCGCTCATTTTCTGCTTCAGCACCGGCTTCATCTCATGCTTGGCGATGACCTTCAGGTTCTCCCATGAAGCTTTGCAGCGCCGCTCCATCTGGGTCAGGTTCTCCTGCAGTTGGTCAAAGTCCACCTGCAGACGTGCAAATTTATTCATGTTAGCGTGACTTTCATAATTAGTGTCATAATCACACACAGTTCTGGACCTAAAAGTCGTGCATGAACACAATTACAAGTGTCAGCTTTGGGAACAGTGCTGATCCCCAAGTTTCAGACTTGTTTCTGACCTTTGCCCTTTCATCACGGCAGAAGAATGGGCGGTTTCAATGGTTGATGGTAGGTAATTTTTTTATTTTTCTAAATAAAACTTAGCCTTACAAGTGGATTTGGGCATAAATGTTTGGGCATTAATATCTGCTTATATCTGTAACCCATGGTTGCCACTCACATTTGTCTTATGTGTGTTTGAGGCCGCTCCTGTTGTTGCATGTATACACTGTCCAGCTTCTGACACGAAAATGAAAAAAGTTTGGGAGGAGGACCATGCCAGATCCCCTCCTCCTTCCAATCTCATGCCCTATAAATCCCATCCCTACCTTCTGCTTCTCGTAGACCAAGTTTTCGCAATCCACACCGCAACCCCATCCCCTCCCTCAGTCCTCAGTCCCATGTCAGTCCTACCACTGTTAATCCCTTAAACGGCTTTTAATGCACTCTTATACACTCTTTAGCTTAAGACGGTCTCACTGTATTTTGACAGTCCACTATAGTCCCTATAGATTATCTACAGATGTTCAAATTGTTAACAAACTCTCTGTTGAAACTCAGTTGATTCTAAACAGTGGTGGGGTTGGGTTTAGGATTTGGGTTGAGGTTAAGGTTAGGGTTAGGATTAGAGCAGGTTTAGAGTTAAAGACAATTATGGTCAATTTAGTTGATATTTCGTTGACTGTAATTTGAAAGTAAATTAAGTATCTACACAGTATCGAAAGTGGACTATCCAGTCAGTTTGCACTGAAGTCCTTAATAACCCTTAGTATGTAATAAGGCCGTGATTTTAAGGGGTTAAAAAAGGGGGGGCTCTGGCCTTTTAGCTCCAGCGAGAAGCCACCCAGAACTCAGCCTCCCTCACACTACCACCACATATTGAAGGCACAGCCTGCCTTTGCAATTTGCTGTTTAGAAATGCAGTATAAGGTTACATGTTTATATGTTCCTCATCAACTTTTGCCCAACACTATTTTTGCCCATAGAAACAAAAAGTTCGGAGAGCAGAGGCTGAACATCATGGACCTCCATGTCTAAAACTGATTTGAGGAATTTGGTGGATCCAATCATTTAGATCAGGGGTGCTCCAGTCAGCTCCAGGCCTGTAGGGCCTGTAGGTCCAGCACAGTTCGGTGTTTTACCTGCCAAACACACCTGATCACACTCATCTGTTAATTGGCAGGTTTAGTGGGTGTGTTTAGGTAGGGAAACGCCCAAGCTGTGCTGGACACAAGAAAGAAAATCTCAACTTGAGTTGTCACTCGTCACCATGATGCTTGTTCCCTGTTGCTAAGTCACTGCTGCAAATCGCCTCCTTCCTTAGAAACTGACCGCTTGCCTGTTGCTCTTTCGGCTGCTAATGTGAACGCAGGCTACGTAACTGCTTCAAATCCAGTTGTTTCTGCACGGATACAGCAGAATTCGTAACTCCCATTAAAACTATTTGAAAAGTTCTGCAGATCTGCAGCATGAGAGAGTGTTTGTGTAAACTCACTTTAGCAGAGCGTGTAACAGCTCCTATCTCTGAGTACAGGTCTGTGCTTTCGGGGAAGTTCTCCACTACAGCAGAACAGACGTGGTGCAGCAGTGACTGTTTATGAACCGTATCCTTCACTTCTGGAACCTTCTCCAGGTAACTCAGATCAAAACCTTTAGCCTGCAAAACACATTCACAGCATTACGGTGAGAATAAAGGCATCATGATTCTTCAGCACACCAAAATGGGTCTGTGTAGTGCTCACATTCGACCCGTTGAGGAAGTTGCCGATGGCCAGTAGGGTTGACAGAACGTAGCGGAGCGTCTTATTCTTCTCCAGCTGCTCCATGCCCTCTTTCAGGTCCTGTAGAGGCTCCGCCACTTCCTGCCAAATGAAAAGGAACCAATGAATCAATTACATAACAGAATCTGTGGAGCAGCAGATAAACAGGATCCAGAACCTGCCTTTAAACAATCATCTGGGGAATTGGATACAGTGAGGTACAGGAGAAGAGGACTATGGGCAAGCAGGCGCAGGTGGATCCCTCAAGGTCATGGGGAATCAAAGAAAGAAGTCAAGTCAAATGTATTTGTATAGCGCTTTTTACAACTGATGTTGTCACAAAGCAGCTTCACAGAAATCCATTAAGGACAAAGTTTTAACATGAGATGTAAATCCTCCAGGTGAGCAAGCCAGTGGCGACAGTGGCAAGGAAACATCCCTCAGAGCTGGGGAAGAAACCTTGGGAGGAACCAAGACTCACAAGGGGGGACCCATCCTCCTCTGGTCAAACTACCCACAAAATTATTATACTACTAATAGCAATAGTAGTAGTAGTGGTAGTAGTAGTAGATAGGAGTCCATGGAAACTTCAGTGTAGGGTGGGCAGCTAGTCCAAGGCAAGGCAAAGAAGACCTTCCTGTACTTAGCTCTTAGAGTGAAACAGTGAACGTGACTTTTACTTGAAGCCAGGGGTTTTCAGATTCAGACCTCGGGTCCAGTTTCTTGGTGGTGGGTTATGTAATTACTAAATAATACTAAATAATAATAAAATAGTAATGAACCTATACGGCCAAAGCTGAGGAACATCAGGCGCAGTGCATTGCCTTTTTTGTTGGAGATCTAATCAGTTACATCAACAAGTTTTGATGCAGTCTTTAGTAGTAGTGGGTGATATACATGTTGAAATTCTGTTTAAGGTGTTAGTTTTGTCATTACCGTTATACCGGTAAATAAATGCAGATAATGTTACATACAAACAGGGCAGAACACGCTGAGTCCCTCACCTCTTTGTGTAGTGAACTGCAGTCTGAGGTCAGTTAGTCCAGTTTATGGTCAAAGGAGCAACACCAGACTGTAATGAGTTAATGAGTTCACAGGGAAAAGAGAGCGGATGGAAAAGCCAGTCTCTTGGAGTTAGCCATTAGTCGTTAGGCTAGCATGGAGACTAGCCGGCTCCTAATGTGCTCCACCTATGGCGCTCCTCGCTCAGCCGGCTGCTTCAGGCAATGCCGGGGTCTTGGCCTACAAGCCAAGAGGCTCCGAAGCTTCTCAGCTAAAACTGATAGAGTGATCGGCTGCAATATTTACTCAATAACAGCAGCGTCTGATGCTCTGAGATTAAAGCTTGAGAGATGCTCATACGAGACAAACGACTTTCAGACGGAAAACTACATTCAGCAGCGTTTAGAGACGCCGCTGTGGGCTTTGCACACACTCACCTTCATCTCGTTAGGGTTAGAGAGACATACTGACATCTGACTGTATATTTCATATCATTTCTGTTTTTATTGTTTCATACAATAAAAATATTTTAGATTAAATGCAGTTGTAAAATATGGTTCTTATTAAAAGTGAAAGGACATCCCAAATAATAAGGTATTAGTAATCTACGAGCTTTACTTAAGCATCCAAATGGTTTTATTTGAAGAATATAAATAAATACACTACACTGTTATATATATCGAAACCACCAGTAATCTTAATTAGAGCGTATTTAAATTTTCATCAGGGTGAAAGAGAGCTGGTCATTGTCCTCTGGACTTGTGTACGGCTCAGCCTTATTGTAATGTCATAAGCTGTGGATCCAACCTTGGACATTAGGATGCAAACTCTAAGCACCATGACCAGATGCTGCTGGAGATCTTCACAAGCTTGCAGATTTACCATTGTGGGTACCTTTACATAGTTTGTAGCCTGGAAAACGAAAGCATAACTGTACACTACCCCTTTTTCTAAAAGAGCAGAGCCATTCTGAGAGCCATCCAACTAACCTCTCCACTCCCCTTTGGAACCTAAGCAACTGGAAACCCAGCTACTTCAAGAGGAATGGAGTTGGAAGATGAGAGATGTAGAAACCCCAGCCTTTTCCGTTCTACATTCCCATAAACTGTTGGGAAACTTCTTCTCACCTAGAATCAGGATGCTTCTAATAAGGTCTCCTCCATCTCCCAACTGCCCAGTCTCCAGGGTCCAGTTCTTTTAAGATGCCAACAGCACCATCTCCAGGCCTTTGTGGACTACTGTGGGTAATTTCAGTGAGTTTAGTCTAGCCAGACAGTTCCTTCTACTAGCATAGATAGCCCACTATCATTGTCCTGGATAGCAGACACCCTGGTACAGCTCAGGCATACAACCTTACTGCTTTCTGCAACAGCACCAGGAAACCATTCAACTCCACCTTGCTCATTTCCCAGTTTCAGCCTATCCCAGGGTAACCCGCATTAGATTTTAACTCTCCACTTGTCTGCTCCCAGTAAAAGGAAGAGTTGAAGGCCGCATTCCCTACTGACTACTGCGAGTAGACAGTCATGCTCTTAATATTGGCTAATGCTCCGGTTGTCTTTCAGACAGCCATGAATTGCGTCCTGTGGAAGACCCTAAACTGCTTCACATTAGTCTGCTTTTCCACGACCAACCAGGAGAATGTCCGGCATGCTCCTACAGCTGCTTATTCATAAGCAGGACATAAGTACGTCAAATTGGAAAAGAGCAATTTTAGGTGCCCACAGAACAACTCTTGGGCCTTCAAGTGGGTGGAGAATATCCACTGCCCACCTCCATCATGGAGGTACAATGCTTTTTGGGTTTTGTCAAAGTCTACAGGAGGTTTAATCACAACTCATTGCTCCAGCGAAGTTTGCATCTCTTTTACTGCCTCAGCCAATGAGAGAGAATGTACTGCTTCAGTAACAGAGAGCTGTTAGCAGCGAAACATCCTGGGGTACCAAAAAAAAGTCTTTTCAGGTGATTTAACATTAAGAGTTACCAATGTCCAGAACAAAGACTCACAAGGACCTCCACTTGGCTTGCTATGCTCTCTACCTATACCCTTTTTTATCCTGTACCCTTGGTATTACATTTATAGGGATTTTGTCAATGGGTGACCTGCATCCAGGACAACACTGGAATTAGGGTAAACAGGTTTTCCAAAGCCTCTTATTTTGTCATATTAACCAAACTACATAAATGGCTATGAAGGTTTTCCTTGTGGACAGTACTTGGAGCTTGTGTCTCAACATTTAGGGTTCAGTCTCCAGATTTGGACACCTCAAGTTGTGACACATTACACATAAAGACTACTTGGTCTCGTAGTCCTACTTGACGGCCCAGTGTTGTACACGCTTACCTTCTCAGTGGCCTCATAGTCCAGTTTGAAGGCCCAGAGCTGCAGGCGGGCAGACAGTTCGCTGATGGAGGACAGCGTGAGGAGGAACTGCTCAGCGCTTCCCAGAGGTATGTCTGGATTGGCCAGCTGAGCTTCCTGAATCTTCTGCTTCTCCTCCTCCGTAGGAATCATCGTTAGAATTTTCTACAGTAGAGAGAGAAAAATCCTCGCTAAAAACGAACACAGAGGCAGCAGGAAATAAACAACAGTCTGAAAAGCCCCATTTAGAAAATCCAAACAGCATTTCATGGAAAACATTGTTAACGCAGCATGTCCACTTTATCGGAAACCCTTGTAGCTTTAGCTTGCTGGCACACGAGACAATAGCCTGTTTGTTGATGTACAGCTTGTGTTAGTCATTCTCTGTAGCTCTTCATCAGAGTCAGTTTCTGACCACAGGACCACTGTTGACCAGGTAGTATCCAAAAAATGATTTGGGTGGTGGACCATTCTTAGCACAGCAATGACACCGACATGGTATCAGGCACAGTTGCTGCGTTTTTTACAGGCTGTTGCTGTGTCTATAGTGGCCCACTGCACATATCAAACATATTTACACTTTACTGTGGTTCTAATAAAGTGGACAGAGAATGTTTATGATACTTTTATGCTATAATCTTTAATATCAATTCCCTTTCACCTCAATTCCCTCCTTGTTGAGCGCGTACTCGTCGAAGTTGAGGATGGCGGATTTGATGGTGCGTGGCGGTGGAAGGACGGTCAGGCCGATGTTGATAGCGTTGCTGCGTTTGGAGTCCAGGACAATGATCTCCTGCCTTTTACCGTCTGCTGCTGTTTTCTGCAAAATATAAAGAACACCACTTAAACATTTCAGCATCAGTACTGAACACAAAAATTGCACAGTAGCAGTAAAAAAAGAATCACTCAAACACATTTGAAAAAGTGTCCTGGACACTAGGAGTGATTAACTGTGTTCGGTATGTCTTATTTCAGCTTTGAGAACCTCTTCACTGTCATAAAGTTTTATTTAGACAATCTAAGTGAACTGCTCCCCATGCATTCACTTAACCAGACACATCCATAGTGGTTGGATTTTTTTCTCCAGGCATATTCCCAGCATAGCATAGTGATCATTGTGTAAAGTTCCTTAATTTCCACAAACCTAATCACTTGTGTCAAGTAACTGTCTTATTGGAATATCCAGTCCGTCACTGTGTGGCTTTTTCTGCTCATGTGAAGGAATAGAGCTCATTTAAACTCATCACGATTACTAAGCATCAGTATATGACATACATATTATTATAAAGGCCACGTTTTTGTCCTGAATATACTGAATATGTTTTATTTCAAGGCTTCTTTTATGTCTTATTGTTTTACTGTCTTAGTGTTTATGAGACAATAAGCTTAAGCGATCTAAAGGAAGTGCTTCCCACACAGTTGTCTTCTGCTTTGGTGTTTCAACTTCTTAACTGTTTGTTCATAATTCCTCTAAATTGTCTCTTCGTCTCGCTGGCCGTCCTCTTATCACATTAACAAGTTTTCAGGGGGCCTTTTTAATGAGTGACTCCAGCTACTTTAAGGACACTCATTACTGACCAAGAAGTTCAACTGCACATGATGCCCAGCGTGGGCTAGAGGGGTATAAAGCCCCCCAGCATTGGGCTGTGGAGCAGTGGAACTGTGTTCTCTGGAG